>JACMIJ010000358.1:0-20427 GCA_014805365.1 Koerneria luziae
TTTTATGCACCACAAGCCCTACTTGGAACATTCTCTACAGTTACCGTTATTGATTATTCAAAATCAGATGTAGGAGTGAATTTTCAGACTCATTTCCTTTCAGTATACTATTGAAACATTTTAAGACGGTTTAATGACATTTGGCGTTCTTCGTTTATTTTTCCTCTTCGAAGATTTTCCTTTGGTTTGTGTGCAATATCCGATGTATATATCCATTAGATAAGACTATTTACTCATACCGTTATCAAGAGTGATTGAAGATGTTGACTCACGGTTTTGCTCGCTCGAAACAACCCTGTTCCATCGACCAGGCCATGACGGCACGGGGGCGTGAAATGGTAGATATCGATAGGCTGGCTCATGGCAGAAGGCAGTGACTGTGATAAGGTCGCTCTATTCCGCATTCGCAAGAGTACTTTTAGAGAAGCTGTAAAACCTTTTTTGTGACAAAAAATGTGTGCATACCGTCAATTCTTGGAGGCAAACAGATTTGAAACATCTGTGAGGGAGGCAATTGTATATGGAAATGTCTCTTGTTGCCTCTAAGAATTCGCGGTGTGCGTCTCCCTTTCATGTGTTCACTGCTTGGTTTGATGGCACCATCTGCTTTACACTTTGTAATTTTTAATGTCAAACTTTGTGCGCTTATTGTTAACGTTTGGATGCCCTAATAATAAGTGTGTCACACTTGATTCTAATTGTAAGAACATAGCAGCCTGTCAGAGAAGTTAGATGGGGGGGGGGGGTGAAACGGAACAAAAGTGTGGGTGCGGCCATGTGTGACAAGCAGAATGGGTGATTCCACACTCGACCTTCTTTTTTCTTTAGAAGAAATGCCCTATGTGCGCCAAATGTGTTCTTCCAGCCTTTTTTACGTTTCAAGAAAGGGTATATGGCTGTGAGCCTTTGTATAGTATTCTTTTTTTGTTAGATAATGAGTTACAAATATTATGTATTTTTCAACAAATCAGAATCCTTTCTTCTGATTATTCAGACTATTTACGAATTGTAGTGTACCCACAGACCAAATTCCATGGTCGAGTGTTCAACATTTTCGGTACTTTTGCATTGGCTAGATTACTGGCTAAGAGGGTTTAGTTGGGGCTATTTCCATTTTTGGCTTTGGAAAGCGAGGGGTGTTCACTTGAAAATACTTTTTTCTCTGCTTTGGCTCTGATAGTCATCTAGCGTTTTCATGGCTTCCATATTGGGCTTTTAGCAGTGAGTCATCGTGGAG
This sequence comes from Koerneria luziae, assembly GCA_014805365.1. NCBI lineage: Eukaryota > Metazoa > Nematoda > Chromadorea > Rhabditida > Neodiplogasteridae > Koerneria > Koerneria luziae. The sequence goes on from JACMIJ010000358.1 coordinate 1,238, forward strand.
TAATTGCTTTTTCCAATTGGTCAGTATACGGCTTTCACAATTTCTTTGATTTTTTAGCATTATTATTTTTGGCATATTGTAAGTAGTTTCATGACCGGATTTCCGTTTCACGGTGTTCTGAATCTGTTCGTAAACATTTTTTTAAAAACGCATAACTTTTTGTCCGCACTTCAAATGCTTTTGTCTTGTTACCAACATTTTCTACGTTTCTTGGCCGGTGAAAGCTGTATGGGAATGAATATTGTCTTGGTCCCTCCCAACCCCTCTTCCAGACTCCTTTATGCCTTGTCTTGGTTGTCATGGCGCATATGTATAGAAGTCTGACACATTTTCACGCCGGCGCTTTTCCTGGATGCTATTGTGGGAGTGGGGGGGGAGTGGCTTATGGTTGTTGCTTGTTTCTGGTGTAAGCTTATTTCACTTTTCATTGAATCTTATTAATTGCTCTTGACACATCATGTTGATTGTGGAGCTTCCGCCGACCTCAAATTTGCATATTATTTTCATTTTGAGAGAGAACCCTTTGTACTCGTATGTAAATGAAATACTTTAGACCTGGAAGCAACATGTATCAATACGAGGTTGCTCGTGCTGTTTATCCTGTTCTGTTCCGTGGTATCCACAGAATCTCATCAACTCCTATCTCTTCGTAAATGTTTTACATTCGTATTTTCGCCGTACGTTCTGGCGCATTGCGCGACGCGTTTTTGCTTTATCATGTGTGTGCAATTGACTATTTCCTCTTTTACAGGCTCCAAATGACCGTACTCCGGGTGGCGTGATGGTGTAGGGTATCAAGGCGAAAAATCGGAAAATTCGCTGACTCCTGTCTAATACACCACATTGGAAGCTAGAGACTGTTCCGACAACTTCCAAATGGAGGAATCACATAGTTTACTGCTCAACGAGACCGCACTAAAGGTACATTTAATGTGTGCTGGTTAAGACCATAGTTTTGCATCTTGTTCATAAATGTTTCTGTGAGGAAGTAACAAATTGTAGACTATTCATTTTCCCTTTCTGTTTTTAACATATACAATGCCAATTTTCTACGTAAAAATTGTTGGTTTGTTTTCTGTTTGGATTTTTTACGTTTTTATACGAACGAATGTGTTAAATTGGGTGTAGTGAGAAAATGCTGATCTCTCTGGTGCTTTTGAGCTTCCTTATTTCTCGTTTTTTAAGTTTTATTCTTCGGCATCATTTATTATTTTTTTGTTTATTGCAGAACTGTCCAGATGCAAAAAAGCCAGTGTTTGTGTATGAATGGCTGCGGTACCTGGATCGTATTTTGCCAATCACACAGAAAGCCGACCTTCGAAGTGTCCAGAAGGCACTGATCGGGCAGTTAGAGGCCCGGCTATCTTCCGGTCCCGGACCGCCAACTAGGCTGTTGCTTGCCAGGTAAGTAGATGCGTTTCTGATTTCGTTTTTTGTTGTTGTTTCTTTTGTATTGCTTTGTGAATGCCGAAAAAGAAATATAAGGTTTGCGTTGTTACGCTAATTGCATGTATGATAAGTGCAACTGCAAATGTTCAAAAAACTTACAATTAGGGAACTACATTTTGTAATTAACTAGTTTCTGCATCGTACAACAACGTATTCCATTTGCACTATTCTCCATTTCTGCCAATAGCTCTACAATCCTGTTTTTGAATTGTCTGATTGTGAAATAATGGTTATTCGCTATTCTGAAGTGAACTTCCAAACATAATTTTATGAAATAAACTGTATTGTGATGCAGCATCAGTTGACGAAGTGGAGACGGAATAAATGGAGTCCATCCGTTGTACAATGGCTTGTTCTTGGATGGGTTTAAGTGTTATCTTGTTCTTGCAGATGTATCGCGCGAGTGTATGCAGTCGGCGATACATCGAATCTGTTCGCTACGGTGAACATGTGCAACGATCGGCTGAAATCAAAAGACGATTCACCCAGTCAACTTCCGGCAAAACTGTATGTGCACCTCGAATAAGGCGTACATTGTTATTTTGCTCTATAATAGTTCAAAGTGTTGTTGAATGTGAACAACAACATCAATTATGGCATGAAAATCGAATAGTAAACAGTGACGACGTTTTATTGCTTTGTACATTGTACGTAGATTAAGCTTCGAAATAGAAACTTTCATTCTAAGTTACGCTTGAATCACTTGCAATGGGCTATTGACCCATTGGCTCTGTACAAGCTGCTCTACCTTTTTTGGTTTCGATTTCGCAATCTCATTCTGTTATTATTCTTCTGGTCGTTTTTACACAAAAAAAAAAAACTTTTTTGTAATTTTTCAATCTTTATTAACTAATATTAATTTATTTTGCTTCTATTATAGTGCCTCTCTGGCGTGTCTGGGTGCATTGTATGAGACTGTCGGTCGTTTGGTTGGACGGACCTACGAGGAGACATTCCAGTTGATAGTCAAATGGCTCAAAAGTGCAGAGGTTCGTATGACTTGTATTTTTTGCCGTTTTATTCTTATATAGCCCTTTACTACTATTTATTTGCACTGCCTTTCAATATCATTGCCGCTATACCGTTGCACTAATGCGTTCTTGTTTTGCCATTATATTAATATTTGCAGAGGTTAGCAGTTAAGGTTAAAAAAATAGTTCATGAAGGCCCGGAGTGATCGTTTTATAAGCAGAGTTAAGGCTGACAATAAGCTCCGGCAGGGAGTTTTTCACTTTTTTTAAAAGGCTCTTTGCAACAACTACGGCACCTGCATCTCTTTGGAATATGTTTGCGATCAAACACCATCCCCCATATGCGCCGTGCTCGATGGAGGTTGCATGGCGCAGTAGGTTGTGTGTTTGGGCTGCGGGTGAGAGCTTGTGGGTTCGGTCCCGGCCGGCGTCGGTGGGTTTTTTGTAGCTCTATCAGTGATGAGATAGACACGACGGTCTTCTGAACACATCGCTGTTGTGGTAGTTGTCAGCTGAGGTAGAGTTTTGCCTCTGATGCCGGCTGGGTAACTTTACAATTAGCTATGGCGGTGTGGGTTTTTTTGATTGAACGATCATGAGGTCGTCTTTGTCCATGTTGGGGTACCTTAGTGTGATATGTATGTGTGTAACTTGCTTTTTCTTACATTACAGCTGTTCTTTACCTTTTGGTAACTCTGAAAATGCTCGTGGTCCACTACAAAAAAACTTTTTTTCAGTCCCAAGGTCGTGCGGAGATGATGGCTACGTTGGCGAAGATGGTGATGGGACTGGGATCGGCTGCGTCCACTGTCCACCGGGATCTCTATAAGACGGCTCGGGCATACACGGCAGATAGGAATCTGGCTGTCAGAGTGGCTGCATTGGAGGTTTGGTGCTTTTGTTTCTTTTGATGTGACTGATCCATTTGCAGTGTTTGACGGCTCTGGTGACGGAGTACCAGCCATTGTATACGACGGATGTGGAGGGTATCTGCACAAATTGTGTTAAGGTTCGAAATACGTATTTATTGTTTAAAGAAACCTCTTTGTATGATACCAATGCAACAGTGAATGCCATGGCAACTTCAATTACTATTATGATTTTGTAACTTTCTACGATTCTTGCACAGCGAAATTTGGATATATCGATGTTTATTTATTACTGTTTCAAAGACATTTTATATACAATATGTTTACAGGCGCTTGACGGCTCGAATTATGAAACCCGGCTGGCCGTTTCCCGGTTACTAGCTCGACTATTCGCAACCGCCCATCAACCGCCTACCGGAAATTCCCGTGGAGGAGCACCGATGCAACAGCATGGTAGAGGGATAGAGAAATAACACAGGCGCTGGCCACTTTTATACTTTGTAGCTGCGTACTCCATACATGGACAAGGACGTTCCTGGGAACGCAGAGTCACCCGCATTTGTTTACTTGTCTGTGTAAAGCACCCCGCAAATCGACCGCAAGATATGAGTATCACCCCATATTTAACATATTTCTGCATGGGAAGGGGGTCACCCCGCAAACAGGAACGTGCCTGTCCTTGTATGGCGTACTCCAAACAGTTGTTTTCAACCTTTCTTTAGAAATTTACAAATACGACAAAAATATGAAAGACAATGTTTTATTCCAGCAAAGGGAGCGTCGACATCGGTTTTAGTACGCGCAATGCCATTGGACGAGTGTCTGCATTTGCTGTCAGCGGCCTTTTTGAGAGGTAAGTGTTTCATGCTGTCGGTTCTTTGTTTCACGAAAAAAGGTAACATTGCGACAAAATCGGAGCAGCTTCGGTTTTTTTATTCGATTCCCGGTTTTCATAGAAACAACTTTCCAATAATAAAAACACCGTTCGTTGCATAATGTTTCTACATAAATACTTGATTCGCAGATATTTGAAATAAGCAAATGAGCAATGAGCTTGTTGTGTGTTCACAGTTGGTTTGATGTGCGGGTTATAGTCATGTACAGGTTGTAGTGTACACGAAGTTGTTTTTATTTGCCTACAGTATTCTGTTTTTTTTAAAGGCGGAGTTGGCGGATTCCTGAAGGGAAGTGGTACGGGTTCGGCGACTGTTGGAGGGCAGCGAGAGGTCCGAATCGGAATCGCAATGGTAAGTGTTCGTTACGTCTACAGTGATTGTACATTGTTAGCGGTTCGGTACGACCCCAGTAGCGCACAAAAATCACCTGCGCACAAAACGTAACTTCTGCGTTAAGCTAAATACTAATTGCTCTCTCCACACTATGTAATACTCTGCACAGCTTGAGCATGTGCGATATCACAATTTTCTATGGACGTGCGGTTTGATGTGCATATTTTAGGCATACGTCGAGTTCGTAAAGGAGTTGGGCCCGACGATTTTGGAGAGGAATCTCGGCGTATTCTGCAAGCACACACTGGATCTGGCGGCAAAATGTGGTCCACTCGCATATACAAAGTACGTTTTGTTTAGCTTTTTTTTAAAGTTTCAAGTCGCAGAATCGAGATATAGACGTTGTAATTGCGTGTTAAAATCGCGTTTTGTGGCATCGCAGTCTCCTGTGAGCTTAATGGAAATTCCCGCTAATTAGCAGAAATCTGGGAGATTTCAAACTCACGGAATGCGGGGTTTACTACTGCGGTTGTAGTAGCGTTTCCCCACCTCTTTCCGTCACCTCAATTGTTTGAAGTTCGTCCTCGCAAATGTCGGAGGCGGTGTTACTTCGTCGCTGTGTCTCGCACGTCCTTCGGTCGTCTCTCGGATGTCTGCTCGGAGAGGCTTCACAAATGACAGCCTGTAAGCAGCTGGGAGGGCTGATTGCCGAGTATATCAACAGTTTTGGTGAGTAACGCGAGTTCAATTGCCATATCTGACTCCTTTTTTGAGACAAAAGAGGACTGTGATGTTGTTTTTTTTTAAATTACCTACCATTATAATAATTGTATACTATTTAAACATTGTGCGTGTGTTGTATGCAGAACAGTCGTTTTCTCTCTTTTCATTCCAGTCTAATTCGACACTGAATCTATAATAAATTGCACGAGAGTGTTATGTTATGCTATGAAACGGTTGTACTCATATGCAAATGAAGTTAGACTAACTATTGGAAGAAACACGCAGCTCAGGGCTGAATTGTCCAACCCGTTTTCTGCGCGATTGTTCCGTCTCTAGCGAAACGGTTGGACTGTTCAGCTTTGCCAAATAGTGAATATTGAACAACAAGTTCAATAGGACACACACACTTGCAGACTATTCGGTGGACTCGGCTGTGGACGGTCTGCTGGGAACGGAGGCGCACTCATCCGGTCAGGCGTGCGTGGTCGCCCTCCTCGAGTTGTCCGCTCTCGTCCGACAAGTCGGAACTGCAGTCACACCATTGTTTGTTGAAGCAAGCGGTAAGTTGTCCGACTTATGAATATTAATTACCTATATTTATTACATATAATAACTTAGAATTCGTTCCCTGAAACTTGTCATAGTTTGTTAGAACGTGATAGAAACGTTGATACGTTAGAAATGCTACGTTGACCTAGTCGTATTGCATCCTCCTCTATAATACGAAACATGTGTTATTCTAATGTTCAAGATATTTGCTTTTTAAAGTTTATTAGCAACCTCTTGTCGGTGTTATGCTGACAAATTATTTTAGCTTCCAAAGATCTTCACATTTTATGATGCGAATAATTTTGTAATTACAGGAATAATGGAGCCGATTTTCGCATGTCTTCTGCATCCGGTGCCGGCCACACGAGTGGCGACTGCGTGGTGCCTGCGATGTGTTACCCTGTCCGTTCCGTGTCTTCTCACTCCACTCATTGACAGATGCGTTAGCAGGTGAGATAATAATAATAATTCCAGCCTTAGTTGAAGTTTAGCTGGCTTTTGTCGATTAAATGACTGACTGTCTCCGAGAGACAACGAGAAGGCTTACCCTTTTTTAAACCGTTGCCAGAAAAACCGCCATTTTACCATTTACGTTATTGTGCTTGCTATTTTCTGTGTTTTCCAGGTTGGAACATATGAAAACGTGTGCTGACGCGATCAGCGGATACTCGCTGGCATTGGCTGCTCTAATTGCCGGATCGAAAGATTGTAATCTCGGTATACCGCATGCCAAGCCGAAGCAGGTACTGTGGATGTATTTCTCCACATTTTGTTTTCACTTTTTTCAGCTATAATACTTGTGGAAAATTGTAATACTTATTTTTAGCTCTCACGAACAAGTGCTGAAAGCGCTTTGGGAGCTTTACTCTAAATGTAAACACTGCCGTCCTATATGAATGTGTCCCCACTTCCCTGTAATGTTACAAAGATCACGTCCGCTATGACTTACTTACGCCTTCTTCTGGCAATAGCAAGAGTTTCTTGTAGAGTCCACAACAGTTCTGAAACGTTACGATTACTTAGAGGTTATTTCCTTAGCCGTCCTTTACGGTTATGTCCTGTTTGAAGGTGCTGGCAGCGGCGGAGGACCTCCTTCGGACGGCTACCCAATCCTCGCGACTGGCGGTGGCGAAGATCAATGCCGGATGGTTGTTACTGCATGCGGTTGTATCGCTCGGGCCTGCCGTGCTCAAGGTATGCAATTTGTTCTTTATTTCGGTTTTGAAGATCCATCCTTTTTGCGATAATTTCTCATTTTCAATTACGCGCTCACATCACATTCATGATGATTACAAGTTGATTGGATCTTGAAGACAGCGAGAACTTTTGATTTTTTTGTCTAGTTTGCATTTCCGAACACTAACGCAAGCGACGCAAGAAAGCTTTAGGTTTTGAGTCAGAACGACTCGACGTTCTGCATTTTGCAGGTGCTGTGCAACTAAAAAATGAGTCGTTCAGGATCACATGCCGAAGGTGTTGACGCTGTGGCGAGCGGCGTTTCCGCGGAGCGTCAAAGAAGCCGAGAATGAGAAATCGCGTGGCGACGCTTTTAGCTGGCAATGTGCATTGGAGTGAGTCATTGTGGCGAGTAGTGTCAGAATTGTTGCTTTCGTGTATGTTACAATACTATCAACACAGGATTTGTATGACTTAAGATTTATTTGTTGCTGTGTGACTCACACATTGTAAGGAACATTCTTTTGTGTAAGATCTTGATACAGTACATCTTCCACCGTTCCCAAAATTGCATATTTCTTGATTATCTTATGCAAATCAGGTACTGTAGACCGGCGGAAGCAACATGTTGTGGATTTGGGGAATGAACGAGTATTCATAAGGAAGCCTTGCTAACAGTAAGGCTACCTTGTGTCGTTCTGTAAGACCATGAAAAGTTAGCCATAAGGCTGCCGGTCTGCACAACACATTCGTATCCAGTTGTTGTTAGGAGGTGTTTTGTGTACCGTGTACTGCGTGTCACAGAATTTGCTTTTTTCAGATCACGAGCGGGCGCTCTGGCCGTGATGGAATGCGTTGCGGAGCAGAAGGAGCTATGCGACGAGGACGTAGCAAAGGCGATGCTCGTCCCATTAGAATGCTCACTTGTCATGATGGCATCGTAAGTCGGATTTCATCGCACGTTTTTTTTTAAAATTTTATTTTTTTCAACTTGTGCATATTAACGTATTTTGCTTGCACAATTAATTTTAGCATTATTTGGTGATGTATACTGTACGACTTACATACGAGGTATCCGATTGATTCAGTCTGTTGATATGCACAAAATGTTCTGTTTGATATAGAGGAAAAGCAACTCACTAGATGAAATGTTTGGTGGAGCCGCGATCACACCGTTTTCCACTTTTTGTCAGACTCCACCGAGGTCCCATCAAAGTGAAGATATTATATATTTTTTAAACTTGTTAAAATTTAAAAAAGATTACAAATTAAAGTTAAAGATAGAGCTACTAATTAGAATAAAGTTGGGACAGATAGGTTTCGGTCTCTGAATCCTGACCGACCGGCTCCTCCCCCGGCAAATACCATATTGAAAGCCATTATAAAACCCCACTGTGGAATCTCTTTAGAGATGGTTTATCGCGGGTGCACCGACCATTTAATTTCGTGAGAATGTGTTATGAGCGTCTACAAATATGTTGTTTAGTGTTGGTGTGCTGGTTCGAAGTTACGGGACGAAGATGCGCCGACTGGTGTCGATGATACGTATTCGGGTGTACAATCTACTCGGGCATCTGCCGAACAAGTTCTATGATGGTAGGTTGTGGGTGGTCTAATAGTTTTTTTCTTCAAATATTTGTTGCGTGAGGTGTTAGTAAGCGTTATTAGTTACTTTATTGCATATTTCTAGCGACGTTTGACATAATTGTTGTATATGTCTAGTACAAATGTACGATCGACCGAATTGTTTTGCTTGTTCTTTCGGTGGGTGGTTCGGATAATTGTTGCACTGTGCGCACAAGTGTAAATTACTGAGAATGAGAATGATGTACAATAATATTGTAGCCGAACCTGCTTAACTTACTAGTTATTTGTGAGTACCAGTTCTGTTACACGTCCACAAGTTTTCTTGTAGGTTTGATCGCATCGTTGCTTCGCGAATTGGTAGCCGACTTGACACTGTCCGATAACACGCAGTCAACCTCGATGACGTCACTCGCTGGTATTATTATAGTTTTTTCCGTTTACGTTGTTTACTATAGTTATCATTTGCTTAGTACAGTTACCGTCTAATATGTTTACAGGCCAAATGAGTGGTGCGGGCGTGGCATTGCTTGCACCCTGGCACGATAACACGGACGAGAGGGATCTCGAGAATCACGTGGGTTTAAAAAATTGTTTTGCCACTTTTTAAAACTTTCAAATTCTTTTTCGTTACTTTTCTAATCCAACCTTCTCTCGTTCTAGTTAATGGAGCCATCTCGATCTAATGAGTCACATAGTTCTAACGGTGTAAGTTGGAGACACACGTAACACTACCATCTATTTATGCGTGCTTATATGTTTGCAAGGAAACGGAAGCATGGGTATACGGCACAGAAGCTACCCTGAAGTTAAAATCCAACTGTTTTATATTCACGACAACTAGCTTCTTTTACGAAATGCAACGCTATTTATATAGCGTGTGGTGCCAGATAGTATCACATCACATTTTGAGTATAAGGTGTACCTGTGCTTTAGAGAGCTAATCAACCCCCTGTCCCCTTACCTTCAGCTTAGTGTTTCCCAAAATGTGTTAGCTTATTGTCATTATTAATATCAGTGTTTGACATCAACATTGCAGGACAACAAGTAACTGTTTCAATATTATGTCCAAAACAGCTCTTTTCATAAGTTACCAATATAGCTTATGTGAATACCGTGTGTGTGTCAATGTCTGAGAAGGTTGAATTCTATTCCTTCGATTGCATGGAAATATCGACTTACTTAAACCTGAGTGTTTATGTACTATCTGCCGATTCTGTTAGATTTCCGTAAAAGCCATTGTACCCGTTTTTATTACCAGTATGTTGTAAGAATATTACCAAAGGAGGCGTGTCATTGGGCCTGCGTTTGCTTCTGTTCTTTAATGAAACGTGGTTTTGAATGGCTGGAATAGAGGCTGTAATAGCATTTTTTTGAAATGAAAATGAGCTATAGATTACTTTATTAATGATTGCATTGTTGAGCAGCATTGAGCTCAAGCATGCAACAGTTCTTGTTCGGCTATTTGAATTTAAGATACGCTTGCGTATTTTTGGATACCTCTCCATTCCACCATTTGACCGTTTTGCTACCTTCCCTCAATTCCGCCAGCAATGAGTGTTGTTTGATCTACCCTGTATCCAGATTGTGTGTAGTTTGATCTTGTGACAGATGATGAGTGGTTGATTTACTTCAGATGCACGGTGCGCACACGGGACAAGTGGGTGCGATCGAGAATGACGCGACAGTCTTGGTCAGGTATGCATTTTTTTGACATTTTCATTCACTAGTTGTTACTGGTGCTGTATTACCAATACAAAGTCCTTTGCTATGTAGCGGCTTGGGAGTGATCATCAGCAAATGAACTAGGATATTTCGTGTGGCCCGTTTGTTTGTTTCATGAACGTCCCTTCTAATTAGTTCATTAGCAAGAAAATTATAGGACTTTCTACGCACTTTTCTCAAGAACCTTAATCAAAAATTGAAAATAAAATACTGAATTCAAAGAACGCAATACTCTGATTGAATACCACAGCGTGTTGTCTGTATCTTTTCTTCCTTAAAGAAGGGGCAAAGGCACTTTTTTCGGTCTCGTATAGTTTTCACACATGTTGCTGTAAACCATTATATTCACTCACTTAAAGCGGTGACGCCCACCAGTCTCCTCCGTCTCCTCTTACGCCATCCGTCGCCTCGATAGACGCGGCGGTCCTCGCGTACGGACGCGTCTTTCCACTTGTCCCGAACAAACATCGCCTCCAAATCACCGAACACTTCCTCGAGACCATCAAGAATGCCAAGCCGGCAGCCCGTCAGCAGGCAGTAAGCCATTCTTTTATTATTATGTCATTACTACAGCAGTAATTGCACAATCGCGATAAGCTTAATCTGACGGTATAAAATAAAGATTACATTTTTTTTAACATGCTAACGTTTGTATGATATGATATACCAGATGCAACTGAACGTGCTATGTGCGATAGTGGCGGCGTTCCGCGCTTCGCTGTCACCGACATCCGATCAGAAGGGAAAGGTATGCATTTCGAACTGTGTTCCAACCAAAGATTTACTACACCTTTTTGTTGTTACAGAGCACACATATTACAGACAGCACTGTAATAGCGTGTACATTGCATCGTTCTACCGTATTCGGTCGTTCAGGTGGAGAGTGAGCAGCTTCGCACGGCGTCCTCATCGCTGATCCTCGGTGGACTATCGTCAGCATCTCCGCTAATCCGGGCAGTGGCAGCCGAGGGAGCCGGGAGGCTGTCGCATGCTTCCGGAGATCCACAGGTTGGGAAGAGGAAGTTATTGTGATCGCGAACTGTGCTATTGGGTTGTCTGACTCCGTCATGTACAAATATCCGACTGCTTTGAGTTACCTCGTTATGGAAGTTGAAAAACGTGACTTGTCGATCTAATCATGTCAATTTTGTTTTAAGGCTGTGCGAACCCTCATTTAAGTGTATATACGCTGCTTTATAAGAAAATTGACCTGAGCACACTTTTTTATCTACCAAAAATCTGCTTTTGCAGTTTGTCGCTTCGTTGGCGCAGCAGTGTTTCGATAAGTTGAAGCTGTCCCGAGATGCCCAACATCGAACCGGATTCTCATTAGCACTTGGATGCATTCACAAGTGAGTTTTAATGTTTTTTGGTTTCATTTGGTTTAATGGGAATTAGGACTGATTTTAGAGTTACAGTTGATAACTAGGATGTTTCTTTTTTAAATTAGTGTTTTTTGATTACTTATTTACTTGTGTACAGGCGACTCACTGTTTTTTCACACTTGAGCGTTAGTCTGATCAAAACTGATCCCACCGATACCTTATGTTGCATGGAATTATGCCAAAAGGAAGATGATTGCTCGGTTTGTGTACACTTTACTACAGGCACGTTGGATCACTCGGCAGCGGCCAGCACCTGAACACCGGTGTTTCGATTCTGCTGGCACTAGCGCAGGATCAGACGTGCCCACTTGTTCAGGTACTGTACCACACAAATTTTTTTTAAATCTTACTGTTGATCAGTATCCCGGTACTCTCGGGAATGCCTCGCAAGCTGTGATTCCTTGATTAGGAGAACTTTACTTTATTTTCCTTTTTTTATTAATTAAATTTAAGATGTCAATGAAAAACAAGATGATCATGCGAATTGTTTAAGTCGTGGTCGCTGCTTGGCCTTTCGCTGATTGCCGAAACGGGTGGTGGAATGTTTCGCGGTTACGTGGAGCCGGTGCTGTCGGCGTGTGTCCGACTGCTGCTGACCACACCCAGCAGCCATGCCGATGTTGCCCAGTGCACCGGCAAATTGGTAAGAATACTGAGCTTCTTCTTCTTAAACTGAAAAGTAACGTTACATTTCACTTCCATGGCCATAAGTATCGGCAGGAAACATTCATGCGTTCACAAAACGGGTTGACCCACTTTTATACGGCGGTAGACACGGGATGTCTAGAATATATCTTACTTTTGTTAGTATTGTGATGTTGATGTATTTGAAAACACGATGAGCCCAGGTAACGACAACATTGTTGTCGATTCACATGTACGGAAAAGCTTGTGTGGGTATGTAGGCGTAAAGGTCCTTCCTTATTGGTGGTTGGCTCTCTGCCGCGTTATTTATTGTTGGTTCAAGACATACATGGATGGACACGGCACGTTCCTGTTTTTGAAATGCGCGGTGACCCCATACAGAAACATGTTATAATACGGGGTGATACTCATATCTTGCGGTCGATTTGCGGGATGCTTTATATAGACAAGTAACCAAATGCGAGGTGTCCCTACGTTCCCAGGAACCTCCTTGTCCATGTATGAAAATAACTACTCATAAGAGGCGCAAGGCTTATGCAGGTGTACAAGAAGTCCGTGAGCGAAGGACTGCCGATCCAAAGGACTGCAAGAAACTTGAAGCAGATGCAGAACGTCAAGCATAATCTGCAGAGGGCTAAGGAAGGACCGACCGATTACTTCGCAAATCTGCTATACTATGCCCATCAACTCAAGGTATCGAATGCAAGTGTTATCAGAAATTGAAGTATCTGTATCTGTGAGTAGTAGGATAACATAAGAACAAATAAGAGAAGGGATTGTAAACGTTCAAGAAGTGCGCGCGTGGCAAAGGAAAACGTTCCCGTCTTATTGTTAGGGTTACGAATGCTGTGAACAAAAAGGTGTCATTGCGAAGGGTGCGCGTTAGATGCAACTTGGGGGTTTTCAATGGTACCAGTTCAAATTTTGTTCCTTGTCCATTGAGTGAAAAATTTTCACTTTTGTGCGATACAACCCTTATACAGTATGTTAATACTGTGTAAGTAGTAACCTAACAACAGGTTGCTGAACCACACAGCGCAAGTATTTTATGTTAAGTTCCCGAAGCACGAGCAGCAGTTCTTGTATTCGATAGAAATGCTTCGGCTACGGGTAAGCATGCACCTGGTTCCACTCATCGACGAGTTGCTCACTATTCCCCGAGATGAGCAGCACCCTGTTATCCTCGGATATGATACGCAATTCGACATGGGAGACTATTATGCATCTGCAATCATCATGCGCCACCCGCTACTCAAAGGTACGGTATTCCTATGAAACAAAACCATGTTCGTTGCAGAATAACAGGTTCGGCCTACATATTCTTGTTGTTGTTCAGGGAATCCGATCATACCCTTGGCTATGCTCGTGCATGAGCGCAAGTTCAAAATGGACCACATGAGATTCGTGCAAGATTTGCTGTTGGAATACCCAGCCCTGAAACAAGTAAGTTATTCTCACACCTGTAATAGGCATGTTATATTTTCCCCAATATCAAGACAACGAAAAGAAGAATGCACGGAGCATGTTAAAGCCCAACACAAGTCGTTTATCAGTGTGCAATGTGCCACGATCCCTTAACCGCACAAAAAACGTTTGCTTAGCTACGTGTTTGCTTCATCACGGACGACGAATTCGATTTCACAACTGCATGGCCAGGTTCTGATCATGTACACTGTACACTTCATTCCAAGGTTTGTCTTTCAACTTTGTAATATCGCCGCGTAGCGCTGCTAGACCAAACAGATGTACTAATATCGTATATCACCTGTTCCCCACTGTAAACTTATAACATCACTTGAGTGGATATTAGCCGTAGTAATTTGCAGAAGAATCTCGAATACAACCTGAGAGAGAAGAAAGTGGACAACCTGGAACGAACGTTGCAGAAATGTTACCGTCTCATGGAGAAGAGAACCGAGCAGGAATTCGACCTGGTATGAAAGGCTGCGAAGTAGTATTTATAGTGCATTCAACAAAGGGAAAAGTAGGGCCCCTTGCATGATAAGGAGCATCGGCATGCTTCTTATCATGGAGAACCCTCTATGTGAAAACACGAACCTAGTTTTGCTGTCTTACATGATGAAAAAACGCACTAATGTTCTTTACACAGGCCTACGAGGAAATGCGTGCTGAGGTGGGCGGAAACGCCGATCGGTACCTACGAAAGCACTGGATTCCAAAGTTTAAGAAATACAGCTCGCGATGGCGCTTCAGCGCGATTGGCGTTGAGTACGCCGAACGAGGTGTTACGTCGAATGCGTCGGAATCCTATAACGCACTTTTGGCCAGTGTGAAAGGGAAACAGGTTAATTTTTACGCTACAGAACACAAACATGTCGTCCTCTGAAGAAAATGAGCAATTTTTTTGAGAAATTAACTTTGGTACAAATATGGTTGTATAATCACAACATCAAACCGTTGACAACGGAAAGTGCCTTTGCAATGAGTAGCATTTTCCTTCATTTAAGCATAGCATACACAAATAATGTTTTCCAGCTCCGACCTGACAGACTAGCTGTGATGATCTACTTCCTCACGCAGTACTACGCCAACGAGCTCACACGAGCACGTTATCAAGTCGGACAGTACTCATTGCGACCGAAATATATCCGCTACGCACAAGACCCTGCAGAGGTATAGATTATGTTCACAAGAATGTGAGGTCCGAGGTCAATAGAGAACTTTACATAGTTTCCGGGTGAAGCACCTAAATGCTAGGATGTTTAATTTACTGTGTGTTGCAGCTACCCGTACTCCCGCGTGTGCCTGCACCGGAACATATCGTGCCATACGTGTTGAATGGGAACTACGAAGAGGAGAACGGCCTCGTTTCGCCGTCCGGACCACCAGCAGAAGAAGAAAGAGAAGCAGTCGTGCCGAGCGATGAAGCGATTGCCAGATCGTTGTTGAAAGACGTAAGGTTGCACACTTGGTTGCAGCTTCTAGCACTATGTTTGCTATTGCAATGTGGTAGCCATAGCATACCGAAAACCAAGCTACAGCTGTGTACTGAAACGTGGTATGCTCAGATAACCATTCAATGTTCAGGTCGTCGTAAAGGAGGGGGGTGTTGTGCTCGTCAAAGACTTCCACGGCGACTACGTAGCAGTAAACCTACGCACGGATCAGCGATTCCGGACGCGTTTGCGCTGCACATGCACTGCCCGAAAGGCATGTGTTCACGTAAAAGTTGCCAGGTAATCACAATTACCGCTTAAGAACCGTTCTATGTTATCCTGTGAAAGTAAACAACTATTCGGCAACAACGATCTATTTTGCTGCCTACTGTCCAAAAGTGCAAGAAAGACATACATGCTAGTACTCCATTTTGCAGCATGTTCCTGCGACTGCCTATCGGAGTGACACCGAGAAGAAATGCCGGTCAATTGAAGAGACAACTGAGGATCGCCTGCGAAGATCCCTCCGGACGCAAGAAACGAAGACCCGGCGACACAGAGAAACGCGCTCGTTCCAAGAACGGTATGTGATATTAGCTTATCTTACGCCATTCTGTAACAACCGTTGACTGCTGCTTGCGTAATGGGAAATAAAACTCACAACAAAATACGTTCATACAATGACAGTACAATGTTTGTACAAAAACGGAGTCTGGTATGCCAGAAGTAATTCCTATACCTGTGCCGCATGAAACTCCTACTAATAACTGTCATGTAGCACAAGACCTTGAGCAGACGTAGTAAGAGCAATGATTTAGTGATGTCGACGCGTGAACTCTCGGACGTTGAGGAATTCGTCAGCGAAGATGACATGAACCAGGAAACCGAACATGCCCATAATCTGAATGCTTCCGCAAGCACACCGTCCCGGAATGTGGTTCGGACTCCACGGAGCCTGAAATCCACCAACACACGTATGTTCCTATTTCATACGTCGATTATTGTGAGAATATTGGGAGGTGCACGTAGTCGTTTGCACAGTGTGACTAGAACTATCTCGTGTCCTATGCTCCAACATTGCTCGAAACCTACATTTTTTTCCGTCTCACACTGGCACATGTGAGCTGCAGCACAAATGTGCAGCAGTAAGGATAACACAGAAGCTTTACCAAGTATTGTTTAAGCCCTTTTAGTTTGAATGTAGAAAACACACATCAATTCAGCCTTACTTCAACGGACTCGGCCAGAGCCACACCGTCCACGGGACGGCAGAGGGCTTACCCTATCCCCCGAACCCTGTCGGAACACAGACTATGCATCCGCCGAGGATCATGCAAAGGCAGTGGAGATGCAATTGGACTTCTTCCCCTCCGGCGAGACAGAAGCACCATCCCTCAATGCAGCTGAAGTTTCATGCACATCTTCCATTGTGTGCCCGTTGCTACTGGAGCAAGCTGCGATTGCACATCCACTTTCACAGCCCATGAACAGTGCGCTGATTGTCAGCCCCACCGCAACATCACCACTGAATCTCTCGGAAGGGCGCAGCCAGTTATTCGTCGATCACAAGACCAATCTGGGATTCGCTTTTATGCTGCAATCAGAAGTACATGTTCTATCAGCCGCGCCTGCCGCTGAAGACAACATACTTCACTACTTGGCGTCGTTTGCAACAATGAACAGAACGGAAGGGGACCACGCGACAGTTCTGGTACACTATTGCCAACCAGCAATCTCTTTTGATGATCAGTGCCGGAGCATTGCTACAGCGATTGCCTGTGAGTTGCATCAGGTTTCGCCTCATGATGTGGACAGCAGCTCCCTGAATGCGACTCTAGATTGGAACGAACTGCAATCAGTAGTGAAGCAACACAAGAAGAAAGGACGCGCCAAGACAGGAATGACACTCACAAAGGAGTTTGAGGTCTTCTGTTGGTGTAGCTCGCCATACCTCAAAACGAGTAATTCCGTTGCACGGGCATTGCAAATGCCATTGGCGATGATCCAATGTGACGTATGTGAGAAATGGAGGCATATGCCATGTGAAGGAATTCCCAACAACAGCAAACCGCGCAAGTACACTTGCACGACGTGCTTCCCGTATCCCGAAGTACCGACATACGGTGGACCGAATACCGTGAACACATGTTCCATCGACTCATTCTTGGCTATCGCGTGCTTTTTCATGGATGGACATCCAAGCCTTCCATCGTAAGCTTGCATTTATGACTTGATATTCGTAGGAATGAGTATTACATGAGCATACATCGTCGTGTGTCGTTTCCATATATTTCGCAAAGGGGGTGATCCTCTAGTGAAAGTTTCCAGATACGGGGTGCAGTACCGATTGAACATTTAGGCTCACAAATGGGATGGTTCCACTGTTAAAGCATTACCAAAATGGGGTGCCCCGGCGTTATAAATAAGGCGATACGATTTCATGTAGATGAAGTAGTGTGTTGCGTATAAATCATTAACGAACCTACAAAAATCTGTGTGTATTAAAATACTTGCAGACATATTCCTTCAAGCAACGCCTATCTAGTCGCGATGAAGCGGCTGCTGAGCGATCTATATCTATATCAAGACCAAGGAGAGGAAGCCAAGGAGCGCTTTATAAAGGCCTCATTCTTACCACAGGTATCAAAGAAATGAAACCGCATGCAGTTCTTTGCTAACCCCAACGTTATGTTCAGCTCACACAAGACAACCAATCTACTAGGCGAGAAATCTACTAGGCCAACTAGACGAGAAATGAAAACAAGCAGTAGCAGGAAACATTACATTTCAGACAACCGGCGAATACGATCTCATGGGTTCACTAGAGGAGAACATTCTGGACCACCTTGTCGACTCATTTGCGATGGAAGTAAAATACTACTGTCCCACATGCATACATGTCCGGCGGTACCGAAAGAGTGTGTATAGCATCAGGTACAACTCGTTAAAGTAACTTTTGTAGAAGACTTTTGCAGCTTCCTTTCCCTTCTATAAAAATTTGCTGCGTTCAGCGCGTCGGCCGACGTCGGCAAGGAACTCGAATCAGCGTTGTTGAAGGGCTCCACTGCTCCCGTCAGATGTTATGAATGCAGGTATAAACGCGCTTTCTGTGCAAAAAGCTGAATTAGGATTACATGTCCAATAAATTTCATACGAATATCTGAGATAGTCCGGTATGAGACACAGTTCACAAATGAATCCATTTCCAGCCAACGGATGGAGTTCGACGACTGCAAGTTACAGTCCTCGCTGTGGATGCTCCCCTTCACGATTTCCGGGGGAAATGTGCAGATGATGGATAAGTTCCCAAAACAAATTGAGGTAACCCCCTTTTCTCTTTACTGCATAAGAAAAACATTTCGACTGATGAGTGTATTGCTGAAACTCATAGCATAACCTCATAACCCCGATATAGCTTTATGTAACATTTTGCAATACATTCCTATCATTCGTGCATTTTTACATATTACTTCTAGCTCGTGTCCGTAACACTTATTACTATCTGGGCTTTAAGATACAGTCAAATGTGCTCGGGCTGGCCGGATTCATACTGAACCAAAATATGCACTTCACAGCACTCGTACGCCACAGGGACACGTTTGTTCTGTACGACGGAAATGCGGTAAAGAAAATACGTCCTATCCAAATCTCCACTATTACCGCAACCATAACACATGCTATTTATTTCCGTCTGGCATAATGTACAAGTGTTTTGATTGTTTCTTTCGGTTCTTTGTACCGAGAATCTCCTAGGCATTTCCCTCTCGGACATGACATTGGTCTATGTGATATAGCAAAAGTGAGAGTCGGTAATACCGAAAGGCACAACTGTATCACTAGACGACAAGACGCAGAGAGTGTTTTGATTGTTTCTTTCGGTTCTTTGTACCGAGAATCTCCTAGGCATTTCTCTCTCGGACATGACATTGGTCTATGTGATATAGCAAAAGTGAGAGTCGGTAATACCGAAAGGCACAACTGTATCACT
>JACMIJ010000359.1:0-20922 GCA_014805365.1 Koerneria luziae
GGGGGGGGTATGTGCACATGGTGGCGGGGGTAAAGCTCAGGGATACGTCAGGATACGAACTATTTTTCCACTGAATGCAGCGATAACAGCTACTGCTTTTAATTTACTATGTAACTACATTCGCCATGTCTTTAGCTACACACTTCTAAGGACACCAAGTTTTATATAAGGTATATATAATATTATTAACATACCTGACTCCGTTCTGCACAAATAACCGACTATCACTGTATGATCAAATCTTATTGTTAGGTTTCTTTTAAATTACCTAATTTGCCGAAGTTGAGTAATTCAATAGATAGATTTTTTTAAAGAAACAAGAGCTAGCTAGCATGCATACATATGTATAAATATGTCACTACTAATTAAACGATATCGCAGATATAAATATGCAATACCCACTTTCAGCATGTGGAAAGCCCGAAGCAGTAACGCGACCAACAAGACGACCATCACAACAGACGCATTAACACTGCTGTCGGTGCACAAAAGATACTCAGCCCGGCATTCCATGCCGGAAAAATAGGTGGAGGAACACGAAATTCGAGGTACCTCGTCTCAAATACTCAAGGGGCGCGTACATGGATGATGTGGAAAACGGCAAGGAGGCACGACAGCCTAGTCCACCCAAAACACCGTATGCTTCATTATTATTGAAGCAAAACGAATTGTCCAAGGCGCATAGCAACAGCGAGCGCGCGTCGTATAAATCGTGAACTTTAATATGCTTACAAGCATTCTACGGACCAAATTTAGCATTCAAATTTTTTAGCTCGTCTAGCGGAACACAACAATACAAAACTCATATTTTTAGGCCACCTAGAAGGGGTAGCACAGTTCATCGTTTGGTCAAACAACGAAAAAACGTGACAATTTGTTTTGCAGCAACAATACTCACCCGCTGATCTCTTCATTCATCTTAACAAGACGCCATGGACCCTCTGTGGAAATGCCGATCACGTCATGGCTGGAACTCAAACACAAAAGAACTTTGAGATTCCCGTAGGAAAGAGGAATTGCCATAGACTCAGAAAACTGGGCGGTATACCCAGCTGAGGCAGTCAAGATAACATTTGACCAGGGTCTCATTCCACCCGACATGGTCGATGAAATAGAAGGCTATATCAGCCGTTATCACTACGCCTTGCCCGAGTAGACAACGTTTGTGTTACCATAATGTAGGTGTGTTTTTTCCTTGTTGTTGATTGCCCGTATTGTTTTTATTGTGTTGCAACAGTAGACGAAGTGTGTGTTAAACAAGTAATGTTTTCTTTGTTGTGTTTAAACATGAAATGTTTGTTTACAATGTTTATACGCATTTCATAGACTTTCTCTATGGCGTAATTCCAACGGAAACGAAGATATTTCTTCGGAATGTCGTGCTGTTAAACATGAAAGAAGCTGCTTAATGTTATTCACGTCATTAGGCTTCAAGGTTAATCACCTTGCTAAAAACACATTTTACCCCGGGTTCGCACCGTCCTAACCCAACCAAGGCGCTATCCCTCCGGGGTCGGCAATTGGAAGTGATATTCACGAAAGTAATAGGTTTGGCGAAAAGGTTGAGCAACTCCCATACAATATCCATACTGTGATCAATCACAGTTATTTCAACATCCTGTAAAATGTTTCTATGGAAATTTGGACCTCATAACGTGTTTCCAGTACAAAAGTTTCGACATCTTGTACGTCAGTCACAAGTCAGGAATATGTCTGGCAACTCCGGACTTAAACGCCCCACGTGTAAGACCCCCCGCACGTGAATAGGCTTTGATTTGGGAGAACCTTACCTTACTTTACGAAACTGGTATGATAATTTTTGTTTTGTATTATCTTTTGTGCAGAGTGAGGATTGTGGGAAGTGGTGACCATATCCGTTAGCCCCGATGTGCCAGCAAATTGGTGTGCGATGCGTGTCCGCGCAGCGTGTGCGCCCGAGGGTAGACGCGCAGTGCGCATGGGAAACAACCGAAGGTGAACAGCCGCTGCTGCCCAACAGAAACCCAATTTGGGTACACTCGGCTCGAGTTGGGCATCTGTATGGACGCCTTCCTGTTCGTCTTCGTACTCCTCAGCTACGCCTTCTCGAGCACTTCATGGGCGTCAGCACTCGTCCTGCTCCTCCTCTTTCTCGATGATCCGATGCGTTGGACGATGGACTACGGAAAGGTGCAAGGTGTAAATCGCCTACGCTGGCTGCTGATCGCGCATGTCGTCTGCGTCGTTCTACCGCTTTCCGAGGTGCCAGGCCTGTATTTTGTCCTAGCCCGTGGCTTGATATGTATGCTGAACATGCTCATCGTCTTCGGTCCCTGGAATCCCCCCGATCAGCCTAACCGGACGTCCTTGTCTTGTCAAAGCTTTTTCGTCCGGGCCATTGTACAAGTCGGTGCCTGGTACTATATGTTCCACACCTCGACGTGTGCCGCGCCGGCGTTTTACGCGCCGCGCTTTCGCGTCACTCAGTGCGATCGCGAGGCGGAATTTCTGCTTTGCGCGCTTGGTATTGTCGCGTGCGAGATCGTGATTGACCTGGCCGACGTGTTGCCGACGGATTGGCGGCAGCAGCTGCGCGACTTTGCCAGTATGGTCTTGGACCGCCTCAAGGTAGTGGTTGTCCGTGTCGTCGACGCCTATTTTGAAAAGCACTTATCCATGGAAGCGTCCATCGACCGGCTGTTCGTGTCGAAGAAGGTGGGCGTTTTTGTCAATTTTTCGTTGCTGTAGTTAGATACTATTGGAATATCTGACTCCGTTCTGTACAAATATCCGACTGTCGTTTTGTATTCAGTTTTGTAAGCGCATTAAGGTTTTCGCAGTTCAGTTCATGTTCACAAGCTTATCAAATGGTGTAGGTTTGCGAAAAAATGGAATACTTTTGCAAATTTGGGCAATTGAAAAGAATCCTAACAATAAGATTTAATCATACAGTGACAGTCGGATATTTGTACAGAACGGAGTCAGCTAAGCCAATAGTAGTAGTTAGATACAGTGTAGTTAGATTTGATATCTTACCAAGATTATGACCATTTTGTGCTTGTTAAAGGAGGCCAGAAACCGTTGTTTTGTGCTGACATAACTGTGTGTATAAAAGACCCGCAAATTCTGTGAGAGGGGGCAACTATATAAGGAAATGGTGCTTTTTGCCTCCGAGGATTCACGGTTTCCGGCCCTCTTTAACTTACACACTATGTTTCTTGTAAGAAGTCGCTGTTTCCTGTCATCATTACAAACTGTCTATTCTTAGTGCTCTCCAAAAGATGAGGATTTGGATGACGAATGTGCAGTCTGCCTCGATCAGCTAAAGAACGAAGTGTTGCTCGTGTGTGGTCATCGATTCTGCAAACCGTGCATCAAGAAGTAGGTTGTGCTACAAACAATAAAAAAAAAGTGGTTTTACAAGGATTATGAATGCCAATACGGGCAATTGTAGGCTAACATAACTTGCTCGTGGCTAATACGAACTTCCTATACTCTTTTGTCTGGGTTGATCGGCTTGATGCAAGTCATTCTGTGATCGCGATACCGATGCATTTGTGAGCGGATAAGGCGCCTTGGTGTGCGCTTGGCCATAACATCTAGAGTTTGGTTGGTTTTTGGTTAACTTATACAAAATATGTTCAGTTGGGCATATGTCGCAAACACTTGCCCGTACTGCCGGAGGACAATCGTCGTTGCAAATTCAATGTTCGGATTGTGGTGACCCCGAACCTTCTTCTTGGTAGCCCATTCTTTCACTCTCTTTGTAGTTGGTTAGCCTTTGCAAAATACAGTAGCATATTGTTATTGTTGTTAGCGAGTATGTTTTTATTAGGCTTCTGATTGTAAGGTATATTTGGTTAACTTTTATTTTGTAAAGTGAAGTAGATCAAAAGTGCGAACATTTATCGACACATATGTACAGGCAACACATTATAACAGGAAAGTGAAAAGTTTTGCCGGTCTCAAATTTGCACATGCTTTGCCTAGTTATTGGTAGTTACTTTCGTGGGTTACTAGTAATAACCTTTTTAGGTTAATTGCGTAACTTTCTAAAGTACAACTACTAGTAACAATATTATGCACCTTCGCTACACTTATACAAAATGTATGTTATTAATAGAATCCATTCTGCGTAACAGTACGCGAACCAGCTGACTTGCATTCCTTTGATGTGCCGAAATTTCATCAACACTGACTCCGGGGTTCGCAGAACCTGAAAATGTGTTTATTTCTTTCATAGATGTGATTCTTTGCTTTTTTTGTTTTTGTTATTGTTGTTTTTTAGCACTACAAGTAACTTTTTCTGTTGTCATACGTGAACTTTCGGGACTAGTTGTTACCTTTAGCGGGTGTTTGACACCACACACCATGTTATGGTACTTATTTATGGGAACTATGCCGGTCAGAAATTTGCATATCCATTTGTTACAACTAATGCAGCTTTTTTTTTGCATTACCTTATGCAAATGAGGTAAATAGGTTTGATCGGCAGAAGCAATATGCTATACACCGCATATATTGTTATCACTCTATTCACAGATAAATCATTGCCAAGCATGCTTCTGCAATACAACATGACAGTACATATGTTATCATTTCCGCCGGTCTACAGTGCCTAATTTGCATACGTCAAGAAAGGCTTCCTTTCAAGAGACTAAAAAATATGCACATTCATTTGGGGCAGAGGAAGTTTCACTGAAGCAACATGATATGACATCATACCTTGTCCACATGCCAAACTCCTTCTTCGAGTGCGTCCATTGGCGTGTCAGTGAAGTGCTTCTTATACTGAAATGTGCAATCTTGTTGTAAAGTTTGTAACTTTACAAATCTAATTTGTAAAATAAGAAGAACTTCTAACCCGCTGAATGTTCTCCCTATACGAAGGTATTGTTAGAATTGTCGTCATTTTGTCGAACAGCAAATCGGCTGATAGGGCCTGAAACGAAGCAATGACGTCATTCGTTATAGTGGCTGCTTACTGGCACTTTTCTGTTTCAAACAGGCATTATATGCCACCTCTTAAATGCAAGATAGTTGGTGTTCGATTGATGATTCAGGAACACGCAATTGCCAATCTTTGCCTACTGCAGTAGTAAACTTTTCTGTATCCAGTGTACCTTCTACTGTGATTCAGCGAAAAAGGTCACTGGAAAGCTCACTAGAAACAGGGAAGCTTACTACCGAACATGAATGATTGCAAGTCCCATCTATTTACTATTGGAGTGTACATGACTCCGTTTTGCACAAGTATCGGACTGTCGCTACATATCCAAACTTTGTAAACGCATTCAATTTTCTACGCAGTTTTAATTTTTTTTTAAATAGCATGCTCACAAGCTTGTGAAACAGCAGATGGCTGCAAAAAAAATTGAAAGCGTTAAGAAATTTTTGTAATGAGGAATAATCCTAACAATAAGATTTGAACAGCTTCGGATATTTCTAGGAACGGGCACAGCGTGTTCCTTCCGCCGGTCCATAACACCTTATTTGCATTAGACAACAAGGTAGCTTTCATAAGAACATTGGAATATCGAAATTTGAAACCGGAAGAAGCTGCATTGTCAACTTGATGTGCAGGTATTATACTAACAATAAGACAAGTCATATTTTCAATCAGTCTAATAATGTTTGAATAGCAAAACAAACACGTTTGTCGACACTTTCGGCAAATCCGTTTTTGATACACAGCATAGTGTTCATCGCTTGGTCAGCGAAGAACGGCAGCACCAGTAGAGGAACACCCGCACAGAAACCTTCCTTTAGACTGCAAATGAAACACGTTCATTCAACCATTCATCATAAAGCACACAGTACCAACAACACGTTTTCATTCAGCTGCTTCATTGAGTACGCTATATATTTTATTGGCTTACATTATTCCGTTCTGTGCAAATATCCGACTGTCGATTTATTATATAATGATATCTTATTGTTAGGTTTCTCTTAAATTACCCATATTTGCCAAAGTATTCAAATTTTTCACAGACTTATGTCATTTCACAAGCTTGTGAACCTGTTCTGAATTGTGAAAAACTTGAATGCGCTCAAAAAATTGAACATGTAATGATATTTGTACAGAACGGAGTCATATATTACAATAGTAGAAGTATATTGCTTATTGTTAGATTAGCTTCCGGACAAGTCTGTTTCGGTTGTGCTTCACTTGTCGAAATGTTTTTAAATGTTTTTTTGCCCAGCAAAAATTGCCTGCACGTCTTGGAAACGTGTCTAGCGGAATTCACCTTCCTACACTTCCTTGTCTGGGTTAATTGGCTTAATACAAGTCAGTCTGTGATCGCGATACCGAGGCATTGTGAGTGGATTGGGCACCTCGATGCTCGCTTGGGCATGGCATCTAAGAGCCAGTCTTATGCGGTTTGGTTTGGTTGTTCTTAAACGTTATAATATGTATGTACCTTTTGATGCCAGCATGAGTGAAGAACAACACGGTCTTGTTGTGCGCAAGTATATCGTTCTGCGGCGCCCACTTGAGCAGTCTAATGTGGCCGCCGTAGTCGCTGAGCGGACGCCCGTTGTACGACCAGATGATGCGATAGTCGGCGAGTCGCTCCAGGGCGGAGAGGAACATCTCTTGCACCTGGAAGATCAAGGAATGTCTATGTAAAAACAATATAATAAAGAAAAAATAGTTAAAGTAAATTAAGTAATTAAACATAACAAAAAGAGAGAAAAGTGCTACTTGTTAGTTTTAGTGTTGGAACAGTTCGGTTTCAGTCTCTAATCCTGTGCCAAATCTGCAATGATGGCTCAAGCGTGTGACTGGTGATGAGCATGCGGGACGATACCAAAAAAAAGTCATAAGCGCACAAGTTCATGTTTCTGTCAGTAAGCAACCAATCGACATACATTTTGGTTGTTGATCCTAATTGTAAGTCGAGCATAACTTGATGCTGAAACACGGTTACTATTCAGCTTGAGAAACAAGTTATGATTTGCGCTTATGGGATCATGCCCTTTGGCTTACTGAGATACCTGGAGATGGCAAACGATTTGCATCACCATCTATGAGAACTCCAACTTACTCCTTTCGGACCGCTGTCCCATTGCATGATGGAGCCAAAAGCAATGTAAATCGTTCCCTTTGACGATGGGTCTTCTACGAACGCTTTCAAATCATCGCTCAGTTCTTTGGCGCCTGAAGAAGTTGAAGTTGAGGATCTTATTGTTAGGAAGAATGGATTAACAACAAGTATGATATGAGCATGTATGCTCAATTTTAGCTTTCGAATGGCGTGATTTCCAATTTCTTATTTGTAAATCAGTGAATTCAAGAACGTCTCACTTCCAAATAATATCTTTGTATTCACTGATCTACAAACAAGAAATTGAAGAGCCTTGGAATATCGTATCCATTTGAATACGACAACAAAGGTTTCACTCTCTAGAGACAAAGAGCTATACAAATTTGAAGCGTGCGGATGTTCCTCTTCTTTTCTCAACATGATATATAAAACCGACTTACGCTGGCAGTGTTCGCCGACATAGACTTGATCAACACCGGACGGAACTGACGAATGTAGTGTGCGGGGGAAGTCTTGCAAGGACAACACCGCTTTCTGCAAGGACAGCAGCCACCGTAGTACACTGTTCTGTTTCCTGTGAGCTTTCCAGTGAGCTTTCCTATGACCTTTTACAGTGATTCAGTGTAAAAGTTCACTGGAAAGCTTACAGGAAACAGAACAGTTTACTACCGCAGCAGCTGGTCAACAGATTCGGGCACTTATTATTGGCTTGTTTGACTCCGTTCCGTACAAATATCCGACTGTCGCTATACATATATTCAGTTTTACAAACGAATTCAAGCTTTTCATGGCTTACAAGCTTGTGAAACGCAATAGGTTTGCGAAAGATGTGAATACTTTGGCAAATTCGTGTAATTGAAAAGAAACCTAACAATAAGGTTTGATCATTCGGTGACAGTCGCTTGCTTGTGCAGAAAAAAGTCAGTTATGCCAACAGTAGATAAACATTTCTACCCACAAAAGAATGATAAACAAAAAAAGAATAAAATTGCTACAAATCCCCTTCACCCATGGTGTTATCACCGTGCTGAATAGTTTTGTCATTTTCGTAATGACTTCCACTGTGGGATTTGGTGGGAGTTCGGTGAAGCTAGTTTAGCTTCACCTATCTTCACACGGAACCCCGCATTGTACTAGTACCCGTCATGTCTTTGTTTCACGACATTCTTAATAGGAACACTTGACATCACATATGCTTTCACTCCAATTAGTAATTTGCTCAAACCTTGTAGATGCTGCTCCTCGTCAGGCAGACATCCACAACAACAGCCGCCAGTTGATGGTAGAAGCTGACGACCGGCGAGATGGCGAATTCGATGATCGTATCGACAAAGTGTTTGAATCGGTACCGGAATTGCGATGCGTCAAAGTACGGATGATAGGTCTTGACGAACATACTGGAAACTGGTTTGTCAGTGTTAGAACTTCATCCGGATACTCACAATCAGAGAAATATAAGCCTCAAATAAGCCTGAACAGTGCTTGAGTGTTTTAAACACTCATTTTTTCAGTGCTAACAATAAGTATTTTGTAGTCTTATTGAAAAAATGAGTGTTATAAACACTTTAGTACTAAAAAGTGTTTTACTACTCTAAATTTGAGGCTTGTTTTAACCCGAGTTGTAAGCACTTTTTCGGCTACATTAACTCCAAGTGTATTCTTAGTGTATTGTCTAGCATTAAAGTGCATTGTAACACTAAATTAAAACTTCGTTACAGTTTCACATGTAATATTTCGTTAAATTTGCAGAAGGATATTAAGATGACGCTAAAAAACTGACAATAAAAGGCATTTTTAACCTTATTGTTAGGTGTTTTAGCATTGAGTGAAAATTCCTATCTTATTGTTAGTATAAAGGAGCGTGATGAGTGGTCCAACAAATATTCGGCATGTAAGGCTTACTTCTCCTTGATGACAGGATTTCTACCGTATGCTCGTCCTTGAGCCATGAAGTCGTAGATCACTGAAACGGTAGTCACCGTACAAATTACACATCCGGTCTACTGTACCTCATTTGCATACGTCAACAAATTAATCACTTGCTATTTCAAAAGGATCCACAAAATATGAAACCGATGGTAGTGCCACATTATCATTATAATGTAATTACAGAAAAGGTGGCCAAATCACCAACGCTATTGTTGGTCATAATGTGAGTTTTATAATAGACCTCTGCCAGAAACCAAATAATTACTGTTCGGAAAAATTTTTTTGCAAAGCTAACAAAATTAGCTAACAGCCGAAATACAACAAACCCGTCGTGGCAAACAAGACAATCTTTGTCTTGTGTCGTTTCCGTAACGCCACGCCGATGCTTCCCTGAGCGGGCAAGAACAGTTCATCGACGAGAACAACGTCGTATGGAGTAGCGAGCACTTCGTTCAGTGTTGCTGAAATTCTTCGACAACCATTTTGCTGTTTTAGCTACGACTAATAAGCTTGAAAGGCAACACTAACACAGTACCACATGGAAGTACGATGATTTTATGCATGTATTATTGCTATCTGTGCAATGTTCTGTACAGGTACCCCACTGTCGCTATATATTCACATTTGCAGACGTTTTCAACTTTTCGGCAGCTAGTAGCAGCTTCACAAGTTTGTGAAACTTTTTTTCCTTTCTTCTTCTTCTTTTTTAACCAAGATTTGTAATATGTCAGCATGTTGCGTGTGTACAAAATCGGCAAAACCATAACAATCAGAGTGCGGAAGATATCATGATACAGCGGCACTACTCGCATATTTGTGCAGAATGGGCTCAGGTTATTCACTAGTGCTGTAAGGGTACTGTAATTTAAGGTGCTGTGAACTAATAGCAAGATAATGCACCGTAAGATACTGTATTCAAATGGTAATTAACATATGTATTAAATGGGAGATAACGAAGGCAAAAACAGGCGCTGGAACTGACTGGAATTGAAGGATTCCCGCTGGAATATGTACGAGATGCGTGTGGGGACGATGTAGATCCACGGTTGGACCTCGCTGAACCAGAACAGATTTCCGATGTCCATCGGATCAAAATTCGTCGCCGACGTCGGAACGGTGGTTTCGATCGTCTAAACTGTCATCCACTTAGAGAAAAATAAGCCTTGATAGTGGTGGAGTGTTTAAAACACTCATTTACTTCAGTGTTAAGTGTTTCTTAGTCTTATTAGATAAGCTTTATACCGAAGCCAAGTGCTATGTCAATGATAAACACAGATAGTCACAGAAAAAACAACACTAAATTTTGAGATTTTTTTCACAGATTACTGTTGCAGTGTTATAAAACATCACTTTTTGAACTGAATGTAGTTTATAGTCAGCTTCTTTAACAGGACCATTCAGGCCTATTTGAGGGTTATTTTACTCAGAGTACGTTCACTGGCCTCAACGCCTTTTCCCATCGAACCGATGGAACTGTACACTTGAGAGTACATCGTCACGTTGTGTCCGTGCTCAACCAGCCTGAAAAGTAGGTAATAAAGCATTACCGTTTACCAAAGTAAATTTTGAGTGTTTTTCTGGTATTAGTATACCCTTCTGCACAAATTCAACTGTTGTCCAGTGTATGTTCAAATTCAAATGCGTTGGTAACTTTGTGTACTGGAGAAGAAACCATAACAATAAGATTTTGTAACCTTGCGTACTAGAACAAAGCCAGCCAAAACCAACAATGTGACTTTGGAGGACAGAGGATGGAGGGATATATCTCATTAAATGGAATGCACAGTAGAACCGCCATTTTCTCGGTGGACCAACCGAATTCTACCGAGCTGCCACCAATCGTAGAAGCCATAATAAAAGGTGGGGGGGGGGGCTCCACGGTGGGATCACCGTGGGGAAAGGCGGTTTATCACGGCTCCACCGAACATTTCGTTTTGTGAAATAGTAGTGTCGAGTATTTGTATAGGACTCACGAGTTTGTCCGATAAGTTAGCAGACACAAAATTACTGCATGTATTTGAATTTTGTTATAGGAACAGTTTATTTTGCATTTTCGTGGGTCTAATATAGAACGGAGTCAGAAATCGTAGGCCCATTGGTGTATCTCTATTTGGACCGTCATAGCATGTTGTTGTAGCTCAAACTCAGCGGCTGCCGTGCATATTACAGGGGGCCGGAATCCGTTAGTTTACAGAGGAATTTGCTTATGTGAATTCCCTGAACACAAAAGTGAAATAAAAATATTTAAAAAAATATATACAATAAAACACTCATTATGAGCTCATTCTATGAAATGACGGTTTCTGGCCTCTTTTAATTGTAAGAATTTATATGTACTGTTCCATTCATATTCCATTTCCTTTCTCCAAAAACCACATTCACTAAAAAATCACTCCATAAAAATGG
This sequence comes from Koerneria luziae, assembly GCA_014805365.1. Classification (NCBI taxonomy): domain Eukaryota; kingdom Metazoa; phylum Nematoda; class Chromadorea; order Rhabditida; family Neodiplogasteridae; genus Koerneria; species Koerneria luziae. The sequence continues at coordinate 11,364 of JACMIJ010000359.1, forward strand.
AAATTCAAAAGGCATGTGAAATTTATGCCGACATCTCCTTGGATATTCCATTCAGAAAGAAATGTGATGCCGTTAGGTTTTATGCGGGACAAACAAGGGATTTTAATTAATTTTGAGGTTTTTGAAAAACTGTACAAGCTTTATCAATAGGAAAAAATTGCAATAATTGATATTGAGGGGTTTAGGGGGGGGGAGGAGTATTCCTTCCCCCCCCCTTTCGTCATCCGGCATTCCATAAGATGCCCCTCTGTCTTCCGACTTTCAACACTTCAGAAGGGGGGGGGGTCATTCCCCAAGGGAAGAAGCCAGAAATGCAGAGCAAAAGTGAGGTATCGTGCACTACTTTTCTTGGTTTGTCAGAAAGATAGGCCAGTTTTCGCTTATTGTTAGAACAACTAAATTAACATTTTGTGCTTACGATTTTCCCATCTTTTACTTGTTTCAGTTACTACTATTCATATGTCTTCGCAAAGCCTTTTGCTTTTCCTTGTCCGGTTTGTCTTAAAAAAGTTAAACTATGTTTTATGGTTGTTTACATATGTATGTTAACCCTAGTTTGCCCTAGGTGTCGTTGACACTTTGGTAAGGTATAATAAATGCTAATAGGGTTCCGTCCTCCTTTAACGAGGTACTAACAAGGCCACAGTGCATCTTGGATCCGTGTGGACGGCTGTTTGGGTTGGACATCACTTCCTCTTCCAGACTTGTCTCGGACACCATGCATTAGAAACAATATGTTCGTGGAACAAAGACAGCAGCACTATAAGAACGCAGGAAGACACTCATTTTCTTTACATACATACGTTCTAGTATATTCTAACAATAAGATTATATTTATAAGTGAATAGCGCTACTATTATATGATAACAATAAGGTTAAACTGTACGAAAATGTTATGCACAACTATAATATGATTCGCTAACAACAAAATTATGTTGTAAGTAAATACTGTTACTCTTATATTCTAACAAGAAGATTAGTAAATATGATAGTATTGTATGACGGCATCAACTTTGATTTCTTCACATATCTCCAGCAGTGACCAAAAGGGGAAAACAACAACTCAGCCTGCGGCGCCAGTTGTTGCCATTCCCAGTTTGGCTCAAGCACGAGTTAGCGCGCAAGTTTTGACAGCTCCGTTCTCAATTTTTTTTTTCTTAGCAACGCTTTGTTTCCGAAAGCTTTTCATCTGTGGCATTTGTGCTTCGTTGTCAACGTTTCATTATGCTCGCTTTTACCGTTAAAATGCAATTTGTTGTTCTTATTGTCAGAGCTCTTTATTTACCGGTTGTACCTAATTTTGTACTTTCTGTAAGCTGTGCTTTTTAAAAGTAAGCAACTTTCAGCTATTTCTCATTTTTTTTCTTGTTCCAGCTAATAGATTTGTTCATATAATTTCCTGGTGTTTTTTTTAAAAAAATAAAAGTACAATAGCACAGGCCCAAACCGGCCCGGCTCATTCGTTTACCGCCCAGCAGGCTATAAGGCCTCGATTCGGGAGTGCTTTACTTTTACTTTACAGAGCCATTCACTGCATGTTGAGACAGTGCAGCTTCCGCCGGTCTCAACTTCCAGATAAAAGTTTTTTCTAATCGCACGCAAATGTGGCATCAAATGAGCTAGGATCAGTGAAAGCAACATAAGTACTGTGAACTTCTTGTTAGGATGGCCCGCACTGTGTTAACTCACTATGCTAGATTTTATCTCCATAGTAATAAACTACAATAAACTATGTCAATCTCTTCCATTGCTGTTTCCTTATTGTATGCTTGTATGTATCTTATATACGTGTCATACACAACGAATTTATATGTTATTCCACTATGTGGAATAATATACGTTATTCCACGTATGAGTTTGGTTTGGTTAGCTTGGTTATTCCACGTATGTTATTCCACTGTGCTTTATATGGTGAACCTCCCCACCCATACACCTCCACCCCCACCGAAGCACCCATACACCCGTGCTGCCAGATGTTGTTCCATGTCAGTGGCGAAAAAGTGCAAACTTGCTTGTCCATCACACATTGCTCTGAGGCGCCAAGTGGTCTCCGCCCAGAAGCAGATGCCTGGGGGGGGTGGGTGAGGACAACCTCAACCAGACGCATATCACACCTCAGCTGTTTTCGTTACGGCGCACGCCTGGTGATTTTCTTAACGATTATGAGCAAATTTTCCAATCTGCTGGAGTGTTTATAACACTCATTTTCTTGGTTTTATTACGAAACACTTAAGATTGAAGGAAATGAGTGTCTTAAACACTTCAGAACCATATAAGCTTATTTGAGGCTTTCCTTTTCGGAGTGCACTCGTTTTGACGTACGATTTTCGTCTTTCATGATTATGGTTATTGGTTTCTGTTTTTTGTGTGTGCGTATTCTTACGCTCTTTCTGGGTGCTCAACTTATTGTTATGTAAATATCTAAAGGAGACCGGAAACCTCGGAGGCTAATGCACCATTTCCTTACATATGTACTTGCCCCGTTTACAGAAGTTGCGGATCTCTTACACACGCAGTTTTGTTAAAACAAAACAACCGTTCGCAGATCCTTGAAGCTGTTAGATATAACTACTTATCATATCACCAAAATTCGCCCATCATATATTATTTCAAACTAAGAAATATGTGCATTGTTCCTCTTCATCGTGGTTTACATTCGGTGCTGTTGATTATGTTCGGGGCACATTCATTATTGGTCTTGATGCTGTGTGGAAGGCACAATTACACGTGACAGAATTTTTTCGCCTCCCAAGAAAAACAACAAGTGTATTCCTACAATTAGAGCCCGTACGTATGATGCTATTGCAGCAGCGTAGCATAATGAGTGTGCCGACCTACCGTAACTCATTTGCATACGATTATAAGGGAATCTTTTGTAAGAATAGGGAAATATACATAGTTGGAACCGGCGGAAGTAACACACAACTTCAGTCATGGCGTGGCTAATTGTAAGATATGCTATCTAGCTCATGCAAACGAATTGTAAGATATACCCGTACAAAAACTAGCAATAAGATCAACACTTGCATTGGTTTTTCCCTTTGAAATGAATTTGTCAAAGCTCTAGCCCGCAAATATGTTGTGCGTTCCAAGCAGCAATACTGGTTGTTCCAAAATTAGCGTCAAAGCAAACAACAACAAAATCTCTAGCATGGAGGGCAATAATTTAGCCGGATCCACGATCATTGGGGTGCCCCGGAGGGAAAGAGGGAAGTCGGGGGGGGGGGGGAAGAGGAGGTGATGGACACATGAGTAGGACACGACAGGCGAAGAAGTGAGAGAGGCGGAAGGGTGAACGGGAAGAAGGTGGATGGTGTTACCGTATTCATCCCACAACGCCCCCAGGACTACCCGCAAGGCCAAATTCCTTAAATACGCGAAACTTTGCCTTTGTTGCTATAATATATTATTCGGTTAGGAACTCTTTGGCTAGCAACTGTGTATATGTTAAAATCCTTGCAAACTCTTATTGCTAGAATACCAATGACAAAACCCATGTATTGCGTTTCAAGCATATGTGTTTATGGTTTTCACATGCACATGTCGTTTATCGACATTTCGGCTGAATTGTTTCACAGTATCCAACCGTTTGCCTTATGCTGATTGTGAGCAAGAACAGTTCATTTTTGCACTTGCTAACAATAACTAACTTCTGTGGGAATTTCATAAGATCACCAGGATATGACCAAGTTTTTTCAACTAAATATCATATGAAAATTTTATTCGATAACTATAAAGCATATGATATTTAGTAGGAAAAAAACTTGGTCATGACCACTTGGTGATCAGGGATCACCCGGATCACCATCATCGCAGAGTGGGCAGCACCCTGCCCGGCTCAACTTTTGCCCGCCCAAACATCTGCTGTTGTTTGTCACGCGGAAGAGCGGAAGATTTCCCCAAAAAACCTAGTTAAAGGGGTCCGGAAACCGTCAACTTACCGAGGATTTTGCTTATGTGTATTCCCTGAACACAAAAGTTACGGGTCAATAAAATACTCGTTATGAACACATTTTGCGTAAATGAAATGAACAGTGTCCGGCCTCTTTTAAGATGTTCCGAGCATTTGCTATGCCTATGATGAAAGACAGGGTTTCAATCTTTCCTGGCGTCTACGCAACACTGCCGGTAATGTAGCCGAGTCAACTCGGGGGCGGTCCACTGGCTAGCCAGGCTAGCGCTTGTCCTATCTAGACGGGAAGCACCGACCCTACGAATGCGGGAATCGTGTAAGGAAGAAGAAGATTATGAAAGACAGCGGACCCATTCGGAATCATACGCCTTATTTCTCTTTAGTGCCCTGTGGGGGCGCACTCCTTGGATTTTGTCAGAAGATAAGATTTATTGCTGATCCTAAAAACTGTTCATCTGGAGAAAAAAGCTAATAGTTGTTCACAAAAAATTAGACCAATGTTAGCATTACATAAACACCGTACATACAATATGTTTGGGCATTAAAGCAGGGGCACAAAAGTTCTTGTCCTTTAGAGGTAAGCCCGCCATTCCCTTATACATGTCTTTGCGTCCCCTCACCTAACAATAAGTTGTTAACTTGAACGTGTAGTTCTGCCATTCCGGGATACTACGGTCATGCAGCTTCCTCAATTGTCTTTTTGTGCATTGTTCCATCACTTTGACCTACATCTTTATGTGACATATCTTTTACACTGGCGAACTTTCTTACAATTAGAGAAGGAACCTGATCATTGCTTATTGTTGGGTTTTTGGGTTTTATGGGGGTTTCCACCAATACAATTCCTCCAAAACCAGTAGTGGACTCGTTCTCTTCCTTTGTTTGTTGCTATTGGAACCCCGAAAAAGATTTTCCACTCACATGTAAAGTGATATCCATGGCGTCTTCTGGAGCTAACCCGCTCGCAGTAGTTTTCTCTCACCTATTCTCACAAAAAAATCAGCCTCAAATTTTGAGAGTTTAAATTACTCCTTAGTGTTTGGGTGTTTGTCGCTTTTCTCAATAGGATTGTAAAAAAACTTAACACTGAAGAAAATGAGTGTTTTAAATACTCTCTTCGTAAACACCATTAAGGTTTTTCACTCCGACAGGGAACATGATCGAATGTATTTCTGACGCTTTAGCTTTTCGCAGTTGCCTACAAGTGCCAGGTTTGGAGGTTCAACTAGTGAACTAACGTATTGTGTCGTATGTGCCATTGTTTGCTTTCGTTTCCGCTACACCTACTTTGACAGCTAAATTATTTAGCACCAACTTTCACTATTTCTGGCAAAACGTTTTGTTTATACTTGTTTTGAACTTGTTTTGTTCTAGATATGACCATTATTACCGTAATCAGCATGGTTTTGTGGTTGGAATGGATATTTGAACTAGGCGTTGATAGAGCCATGCACATGCCTGCCACGACAACGTATGGCGCCTTTCACAAGTCGGTTGCCTCTTCTGCATGGCTTACCTCGTATATGCTTCGACACATTTTTTTGACGACTCTTCCACTTGCTGTTGGTGGAATTTTCCCCCTGCTCTGGCAGCGTCACGTTCATGTGCCTCACTCTTTCTCTCTCCCTCTACCTCGCTCCCACTCTCTCTCTCCATCTACCTCTCTCCCACTCTCTATCTTTCCCTACCTCACTCTCATACTCGCTCTCAATTACTTTATAAGGATCTTACACTTTCTTACTATACAAGTCTCGATCTTATCGTGTGCCGATTCATAGCTATGCTTCCTTTGGAACCGGCTGTACCAGAGAAAGGATAAAGTATAGATTTACATTTGTTAAGGAGGGGTAAAGCACGCAAAAGTGTATAAAATATTCAAGTACAAGGAGTAAGACTTTTTTGCTCAAAAAGGTGGGGTAAAATTGGGCGCCGGTATGTGCCGATTGTACCAGCTTAGTGCTACGCATAATGTAGAAATGGTAGAACTCAGACATTACATGTCAGTGCCGATTGCTAGAAAAAAATTGCAGAAGACATTCATAATTTTCATTTTATTTTTTATTCATTTTATGTTCATTGTTTTCATTTCATTTATGTTTCACAGCAAAAAGGCTATGCGGACATGACAAAAAGTGTGCACACTCCTTCTTTAGCTTTCAACTTACTGTATTCTCCAGCTGCTTAAAGAAGGCCGGAAACCGTCATTTCATTCGTAAGAAATGTGCTCAAAACAAGTGTTTTATGGACCTGCCACTTTTGTGTTCAGGGAATACACATAAGCAAATTCCAGTGACTGTTTCCGGCCCCCTTTAACGCTTTCCTTACACAACCACAAAGACAAAACCCACGCATCTTCTGCCCTTTCGAGAATATATCAACCGACCGTTCTGCTGCCAAATAAACCGAGTTATTACGCTGCGTTGCGCTGCGAATTGGCTTCGCTCTCTCTCTCTCTCTCTTCTTTGTCCACATGCTTTTTCTCTCTGACTGCGCTCGGTTCCGATTCTAATTTGGCGAAGAAATTTTGGAGTTCATAGCAGAGCATGAGCTATTATCTCTGGATGTTTTTAATGTTTACAATGTTTATACGTATTTCATAGGTTTTCTGTATGGGAAGAGCATAGTTTTTTTCATAGGTTTTCTGCATGGGATTCCGAGGGAAGTAAAGATATCTCTTCTGAATGGCCTGCCCTCTGTTTGCAATATTTCTGGATATTTACTCATATTTTTGTTTTTTTTCTCAAGACATGAATATTCTTATTAATGTTTGTAAAATAACAACACATGTATTTTGTAAAGATAACGCAACCAAGTAAAGCTATGCGTTGCTATGTTTTCTATTCCTTATTCCTTGTGTTTCAATATTCTTCAATATTAGGATTGATGTACTGTTGCAGCTTGATACCTAGCTTAATCATCGTCAGAATTTCTCACCAGCTATCTCTGGCCTGTGGGGATCTTTGGACTCTCTTTGGAAGTCCACGTTTATTATGGTGGCTCTCCTGTTAAAGGAGGCCAGAAACCGTTGTTTTGTACTAGCAGCATTGCATGTATAAGAGACCCGCAACTTCTGTGACTTGGGCAACTATATAAGGAAATGGTGGGTTTTTGTCTCCAACAGTTCAGGGCCTCCTATTAATCCTGTTTTTCACCTAAGGTCGGCATTTGTCACCTCGCAATCTCTGGCCTGTGGATTGATCTTTGGAGGCTCTCTTTGGAAGTTCACGTTTATTATGGTGACTCTCCTATTAAAGGGGGCCGGAAACCGTGGTTCCTCGGAAACAAAGAGCACTATTTCCTTATATAGTTACCCCCTCATAGAAGTTGCGGGTCTCTTATACACACGGTTCTGTCAGCACAAAACAACGGTTTCTGGCCTCCTTTAAGCTTCGATTTCTCACCTAAGGTCAAAATTTGTCACCTCGCTATCTCTGGCCTGTGGGGGATCTTTGGAGGGCTCTTTGGAAGTCCAATCCGGCCCCGCTCTTCGCACCCTGGGGGCTGCTTATCGGGCGCTGAATCGGATTTATGGGCTCATCCGGGAACAATCCGGCAAACACACAATAACAACTCGCAATGTCGAAACATTTTTAGGACGAGCAACTTTGTTCACTAACGCTTTTCGGATGAGGTCTTTCTCCTCTTCTTCTTTTAAATGCATCTTGATCTTTGTGGAAGATCTAAGGAGTTAGTGAGAGTTAGAGGAATCTGAGTTAGGGCTATCACCTATACTTCGCATGCTATTGGAATGTCGAAGTCCGTTCTGTACAATTATGTATACACGATTACTGTCGCTAAACATTTAAATCTTATTGTTATGGTACGTTCTTTGCTAGCGTATTTACATTTCTTTGCACCTCTATGACTTTTTTAAAAATAAACCTTGTCGCCCATCATTTCATTCTAACAAGGCACAACACAACTTGGCAATCTGCCAAAAACGTCTCATTAAAACTAAACGATCTGTTCGAACTTGTGACTCATAAACATGTGGTCGGATGGCATGCGTACTCCATCTCGACGATGGATCGCTTAACGACAGACATTTATCATCGCGCCTCCCGGATAAGATTTGTCCGCCGCGCGCCCTTGTCTTTGGAAGATGAAACAAGATGAACATAGGATGACAACATCTAGCAGAAGAAACATACCGGGCCATACGCTTTTGAGAATGCTAACAATACGATTCGCTTGTTACTATTGGCTTACCTGACTCCGTTCTGCACAAATATCCGACTGTCGCAGTATAATCGAATCTTATTGTTAGGGTTCTTTTCAATTACACAAATTGGAGAAAGTATTGAAATTTTGCGCAATCATATGCCGTCTCCCAAGCATTAAAACTGTAATGAACTGTGAACAGTTTGAATACGCTTACAAAACTGATTATATAGCGACAGTCGGATATTTGTACAGAACGGAGCCAAGTATTCCAATAGTAGCAACATCTAACCGAAGCATCTAGTTGAAAATATAATACTAACTATTAAATTCACTGGTACCTAAAATTTGCGAGAACGACAAAAACGATGTTACTACTGCTCAGAGAACATCCTCGTCCTCTTGATGAAACGAGAAGAACATAGTATGACAAAATCTAACAGAAGGGACCGGGCCATAAGCTTTTGAGAATGCTAGCAATTCGCTCGTAACATGTCGTTCCTAACAATAAGCGTTTGAGAATGCTAAGATTCGCTCGGGCTTTATATTTGCAAAAACCATGACAATGCCTGCCTTCTCATTGACCGAGCATTTTGAATCTGTAGTTTTCGCGCCACTTTGGGACTCTAACACTTTCACTCTAACATCGCTTTACTAACAATAAGAAACACTAACTCTCCAACGATAAGCGATTGCCAGAGGTCTGACGTTTGTTTCTAGTTTCAAAGAAATGCTAATAAAACCGATAAATCTTGCGAAATGTTACAAAATGAGAACCCCTTGAAGCAACTCATTGTTAGAAAAAGGCCTCAAATATGTCTCAATGGTGCGTAACTGCTTAAAACGCTCATTTTCATCAGTATTCGTAATAATATTGAGAAAATGGGTGTGTAAAACACTCAAAATTTGAGGCTTATTTCCTGTGAGTGCAACTACTGAAAGCATTTTCGGGTCTTTTTAGCTGCTAGGAAGCGGAAAGTTGTTTTCTGGAAGTCTGTCAAAAATGCAAATCTCCGGTTCCGAGGAAATTGGTCGTCGGCCGTTCACACGCCCGCCCGCCACTCTCTGGCTGAATTCGAAAGTCAGTTCTGACGAGTTTTCTAGTTGAAGGTGCGGTTATGTCAACGCTTTACATTGCTACATGTTGCGATTTTTTCAGACTATGCGAAACCAGAAATGCATCTCTGTTCTTCTCGTAACTTTAACACTACCCCTTTAAATACTGCTGGACAGCTACAGTACCGTAACTGTCTACACCATACCGTACATGAACATGCCGACTACTGTACATTCATGTTTCATGCTTCTATAATACAACGTAACTACTACTGTGTATAATACTATTTCAAGCATCGTTTTCACTTGTAACAGTTAGAAGATTTTTTCTTGGGTTCTTGTGACTTTGCTTCACTTTAATCTCATCTCTGACCCTTCACAAACGGAGTGTAGGGTGTCGATATGGCCGTTGGTGCATGTAATGTGCGT
>JACMIJ010000360.1:0-12650 GCA_014805365.1 Koerneria luziae
TTAATCTTTAATCTTTAATCTTTATTCAAGTTCCAAGGCATTTGGTTACAAGGCAAATGCTCTTATAGGGACAGAGGATTGGGGGGATTGCATTTAAAAAAATTGTGTCGCAGGATCCGTGGACGAGACTCAAGTGGAGTCGATCAAGACGGAATCCGAGGAGAAGGAAGAGAAGAACGAGTCGAAGGAGACATCGGAGGATGGCGATATGGAGGCTGTCGAAGTGAGACATACATATGTCTTTTTTATTTCTCAAAGGAGACTCTTTCTCACTAACATATAGCAGCCTTATTGTTATGTAGTACTATTATAATTATTTACTTTATGTTATCACTTCATTGTTTTTCACATTCTTACAATTAGAACTTCAGCCGGTGCAGTATGCCCCCAGAAATCGCGAGCTTTCACTCACTTTCTTATGAGCTCAATGGAAAGTGAGACCATTAACTAACAGAAATCTGGGAGGTTTACCGCGGCAAATATTTTGTCATGTTGTGATATATTTTTTTCAAATGCAACGGTTTTCTTTATTTTAACCTGCATTTTTTTCTTTTTTCAGCGGATGGGCCTGCAGCGTGACGCACAGTCGGCGACACCGCCGCCGGAGGGCGCGGCGCCCGTCGCCGACCCACCGACCGTCCAGATGCCGTACGGACTGCCGTGCTGCCGAGAGCTGCTCAGGTATAGGCATACACAAATCATTCGAAAGTCGTATACTAATGAATGTTCTGTGGTAAGATATTCGGTTGTCCAAGTAGTGCTGAACTGCCAACACTAATACACACATTATGTTGAAACAGTGGCCTTTTCACTGGTCTTAAATTTGCATTTACCTTTTGAAGTAATGAGTGAATCCTTTTACCGTATGCATAGGATTTACAGGACGGAATGTTATAGTCTTTTCAGCTCCACGAATATGATAAATATCACAGTAAATAAAGAATATTGTTTAAAATAGTTATATTTGCAGATTCCTGATTTCCTTGACGAATCCACTGGACCGTGCCAATACGGAACAGATGATCGTGCTCGGATTGTCGTTGTTGACTGGTCGGTTTACTGTTTCAGCTTATAGTTATATTATTATACTTACTAAATGCTAATAATATAACAAACTTACAAATTATCATTCATGTCTCTTTATTCGTTGCCGTATTTAATCATATTTACATGTTTTTAGATTAGATGTATGTTCCAATATAATATGCAGTGTTAAAGTGCTTACAAGCTGGAAATTCACTAAAAAAAATTCACCATTAGCACTATTGAAAAGTCTTTGTTGCTTTATTTCTTAAGATCGTTCTCTTCTTTTTCACCTCTTCGGGTTACACAGTCTCTCTCTCAACTGAACTGATTTTGTGTGTTACAGTTGCCCTGGAGGCATCAGCTGATCATCTCGCCTCGTATGTGCTTCTCCTGCCACTGATCAAGAATGAGCTGTGCCGTGCACTGTTACAGGTAAATCTCTTTTAATACAAATAAAAATATATTTTAAATGTTTAAAATATAATATGTAGTTCGCAATGCATAATATTTTATGTGTATCATAAAAGAAAACATAGTATTAGTAGAAGCGACCATTTTATATGGATATAGCGTATGTGTGACGTTAATGTTGCAGCATTGAACATGCTGAGGCTCTAGTCAGCAAAAAATTGTTTTCTTTTTTCTTTTACATATACTACGTCAGTGACATACATGGACAAGGACGTTCCTGGGATCGTAGGGTGATCCCTCATTTGGTTGCTTGTCTGTGTAAAGCACCCCACAAAGTACCACTCCGTATTATAATATGACTCTGTATGGGTGGTCACCCCGCATTCCAAAAACAGTGTCCATGTATGATCAGTGTGCATAGAACGTTGTATTTATGAGAACTAGTAAGCAAGATAAAGTCATGTGTTGTTCTTTTACAGTTGTTGGACACGGAGAAGTTGCCGATCTTCGCGGCCGCGTCGCGTGCGTGTTTCCTGCTCTTCGAGTCGATGCGCGCATCGCTCAAGTTCCAGCTGGAGAGCTATTTCACGAAACTCCGAGGGATTGTTGTATCGGAACAGGTAATCAAACACATATTATGTGAGCATATGAAATCCACATTGTGATCAATCACAGTAATTTCAACATCCTGTGGATTGTTTCTATGGAAATTCGGACCTCCTGGGGTGTTTCCAGTTCAAAATTTTTGACATCCTGTAAGTTAGTCACAAGTCAGGAATATATCTGTATGGGAGGTTGTAATGAACTATTACAAAAGAAAAATAACGGCAAAGAAAATATACGACGTAGATGTAGTTCCAATACATTGTACTGTTACGTTATTACAGTAAGATATATCAATAAGTTTCGTTCCTCTATTTTAGTAAAACGAGACGTTTTTGTCGTTGTTCTATATGCATGCGTTCTTTGTTGTTCTTAGAAGAACTGTTGCCGACGCTAAGCCAATTCAATTCCAAGCAATTGTTGTTGTTGACGCACTTGTGGTGTTCTTCAGCCTCGCATCTCGTACGAGCAGAAGGAGATGGCGCTGGAGAGTCTGGTGCAGCTCTGGCGCATTCCCGGATTGGTCACCGAGTTGTATCTGAACTACGATTGTGATCTGTACTGCAGGTGAGGAGAGGATTCTTTTTTTTGGACAGGAGGTTGTGCCTGACGTATCCTTTCTGCTTTCAATGATCGTTCATATGAAGTCCGTTGGTTACTACTGTGAACATGGAATTATAAGGTTTTCGATAATTATTATTATTATTAAGTCTATTAACGGTGAATAAGAGTACAACACATAAAAATAATTGGTGATTCTCTGGTGTAGGATATCAGAAAAGTGGTGCCAATTCAATCTTTTAAGATGTCGTAAAGTACGGTATGATATAGTGTATAGTATGGTTGTGAGTAGTAAGCACAGTATAAAATATTGCAGTTTGTGCAAACATAATTTATCCCGATTTTTCAGTAACGTATTCGAGGAGTTGACGAAACTGCTGGCCGAGAACGCTTTTCCTGTGCAGGGACTCCGATCGACGTCGTTGCTGTCGCTTGACGCACTTCTGGTGGTCATCGATACGATCGATCAGAACTGTGTGTACCGAAGGGCGGGAGCGATGTTTGCTTCCGGAACGGAGTATGTGTTGCTTGTTTTTAAGATTTGAGTTCATTGCGACATTCGGATTTTTGTACAAAACGCAGTCAAATAATCAAATAGGAGAGAACTCAAAAGCACAAACTCATATTTCTTACAGTAAGCGACATAAATTTTGGGTTTTTGTCCTAAATCGAGCATTATGCTGAAATACGGTTACTGTGTAATTTAAGGTACAGGTTGTTGTTTTTGTGGACGTGATTAATGTGCGCTTGTTTGAGCATACCTTAGCATCAAAATGACCTTGTGATGAAACATATTTCTTTTGTCCAACGTTTTAGTTAAGAGGTGATCGTGCTTATATTATATTAAGCGCAAAACATTATAGATGTGAGTTACGACTACAATAACTGTTTATGTTGCGATTGTGCCGCCATGTGAATTACGTTTTTAATATTATTATATAACTCTAGCTTCCGTTTTCCAATGCTTATTATGCTGGCGATGAAACATGAAAGTGGCGACAATGATGAGCATTTTTTGCTTTCAGTGTCCGACAGATGAACACGCTGGACTTGCCGATCCTCAGCGGTTATGAGATGGGCCGGAAGATCCTGCTGGAGTCGGTCAGCGAGACCACCGTGTCAAAGGGTACGTGGTGGTAGCTCCATGTTCAGAGAAAAATAAGGCTGAAGTAACCCTCAATCATGTTTGAGTGTTTGAAACGCTCATTTTCTTCAATCTTAAGTATTTCGTAATCCTATTGAGAAAATGAGTGTTATAAACACTCAAACGCTAAGGAGTGTTTAAAACCATCAAATTTTGAGGCTTATGTTTCTGTGAGTATACTTGTAGGTCCTGGAAACCCGTAGGCACCACGCTCTAACATACACCTACGTGTCACGTTTTAATATTTCGCATGCAGGATGATCCTTTAGTGTAAGACGTCAGAAACGGAGTGCTTACTGAAAACTTTGGTTTCCCAATGTAGTGCCTCCAGTATGAAAATTTTCCAAAACGGGGTGCCCCCGGTGTTATCAATAGCGTTGTTATCGATGTAAAGTTTGAAAGTTTGAAATCTCCTAAGTTTTTTTCTAAAGTTTGAAATTTAAAATTTTTCTACTTTCAGCGGAGACGTCCGGTTCGACGGGTCCGCTGCTTCGCGGCAACCGGCATGCGCCCTCATCTGAACTGCCGACGATGAGTGACGTCATCGAGCGGAAGAAGAGGAAGCGAATCATCGCCGAGGGCACCGAACTGTTCAACAAGAGTCCCAAGAAGGGTACGCTGTTTTTTTTAAAAATACAAAATGCTTGAAAAACACATGAATATCGTACATCGACGTATAACGTTTCTGTATTTCGAAAGCAGGGTAACCCTCTTGTGTAAGACGCCGTAAACGGGGTGTTTGTTGTACTGTTAGATTCACAAACGGGGTGTTTCCAATGTTACGGTATCTCAAAACGGGGTTTCTCGTCGTTATCAATAACGTTGTTGCCAATGTATGATGGATATATGCGCATACAAAGCATAGATTTCAACTGCCTCATAGTCTGCCGCATCCAATGAAGCCATCGAAATCAGCTACTCTGGCACAACACGATGGCGCAAGGCCGAGACACCCTGTCATCCCTCCAATCTAATAATAAATGTATTTTACATATGTAAACGCTTGAGAGCAAACGTGAGGATGGTGGTTATGATGTTCGTGTCAGGAATCGAGTTCCTCCGTGAGAAGGGTCTGCTGGATTCTGGACCACAGTCGATTGTCGATTGGTTGAGATCGAATCCACGTCTCGACAAATCGAAGATCGCCGATTATATCTGCACCAGGAATCATGCAGATGTTGGTTTTGTTCGTTAAAAAAACAAACAAAGATGTTGAGTAAAACAAACGATTGTGAATAGTTTTCATATTATGGTTATGTGAAGGGAACTTAAATGTTACTTCTGTGTAGCAGAGATTATGTATACATGTAAGGTTATCTTTGAGTTTCGATCATACGCAATATGCGCTGTACATTAATTCCCGTAAAGTCACTGGAAAGCTTATCGGAAACAGAGGAGCTGTTTGCGGCTTCTAAATATTATAGAACTTACCGGCTCCCTCGGTGACCGCCTCGCAGGCTAGGAGGTCTTGATTCGGGAGTAATTTGCTTTAGTTTTGTGATATGATAGAACTCTTATACTTCTTGCAGAATGGACTTCTAGAACCTTCTTTTTGTGTTCCAGGTGCTGGAAGTGTTCGTAAAGTCGTTCCCCTTCGACAACACGCGATTGGACGTCGCGCTCCGTCTCTTCCTGGAGACCTTCCGTCTGCCCGGCGAGGCACCGCTCATCAGTATGGTCATGCAACACTTCTCGGGTACGATTTGTTTAAAGTTTTTTTAAAATTAAATACTTATATTACCACTTACACACCTTTTCTTACAACAAAAAACAACTTGCGTGTTGTATGTTGTGCGGATGCTGTATTTTGCGTTCAAAAAAGAGCAAAATTATGTGCATTTTCAGTCCTGCTGTTAGAGTTATAATAATAATAATTTATACGCTGTATTTAAAACACCGTTAAGAGAAAGTTGCGGAATATAAACTATATAGAACTGATTGGTGGCCGCATGTTCACTCAAATCGTAGTTCATTTTGAGATGATAGAGCATTATTTCTTCTTGTTCCTTATTGTTAGACCATTCCCGTTACTTATACGGGGTCAGTGCCTCCAGTCTTTATGAAACTGACGCTCTAGCCAGAACATTATTTACAATTTTTAACGTTTTAATTATTTATATTATGCATAATTCTTTAATATTTTGAAATTGTTACTGTAATATTTGCAGACTGCTGGTACAAGGCGAACAACGAGCCGTTCAACCATGTGGATGCCGCGTTCACGCTCTCGTACGCCATCATTATGCTGAACACGGATCAGCACAATCCGACTGTGTGTAGTTTGATCCTTGAATCTGTAGTTTGATCTCTTAATCTTGCCAATATTTGTAGGACTTTCACAACAGTAACGATGCTTTACTTGATGGCGTGGCTAATGGACTCGTAGTATCCAATGTGTATGCGGATACAGAAAAAGTGTTGTATTTGAAGCATGAAAATGCCATCCGTAAGGCTGAAAGATGTTAATGGCTTCGGGGCAACATTTTGAAACTATTTTGTCAGCTTTGTGTTGCATACCCTTCGTTCTTTGAACATTGACGACAGGTCTTTGATGTTTGCCGAACGGTCTTTGATCTTTGCCGAATGCTTTCTGGCAATGTTTATCATGCATGTTAAGGTTCGACGAAATCAGCCGTGTATGACGCTGGACTGCTTCAAGCGAAATCTGTCGGGTACGAACGGCGGACAGGATTTCGAACCGGAAATGCTAGAGCAGATCTACAATGCCATCAAGTTAGAACCGTTTGCTTGTTTAGTTCTTGCTTTGGTTGTAGCTCTCGTCTCCGTTTTTGCTTATGATAGGGGATTTCAATAGTTGAAATATTTAATTAATATTTGAAATAAACATTGCAAGTTTAGGAGCGAGGAGATTGTAATGCCGGCCGAGCAAACTGGACTTGTCAAGGAGAACTATCTCTGGAATGTATGTGTAGTTTGATGTTTCATGCACTTTACGTATGAGGAACAGACGAGGGCTTTGACAATATGTCGTCGACAAAAAATATTTGGAGTTAAAAAAATGTTGATATGCTGCAAAAAATGTTTTGTGAGAGGTTATCCATGGCTACCTTTTTGGTCTCTGCGGTTTTTGATCTTTGACCCATTCAGGTGCTGTTGCGCCGTGGCGAAACCGGCGAGGGCGTGTTCGTGCACGTGCCGACCGGCTGGAACGATCAGGATCTCTTCGCGCTGTCCTGGGGTCCGGCCATTGCCGCGCTCTCGTATGTGTTCGATAAGAGCGAGAACGACCTGATACTGCAGGTACGGGTTACGGTAGTGTTTGGAAAGGGTTACGGTAATGTTTTGGAAAGTATTGCGGTAGTGTTTGGAGAGGGTTACAGTAGTGTTTGGAAAGGGTTACGGTAGTGTTTGGAGAAGGTTACGGTACTGTTTGGAATGCCTTACGGTAAAAGGAGTAAAGAGAGCAGAGAAACTGCGTAATGTAGCTGATGGATATGGATAGCTTTTTAGCAATAGTTTGAAAATCGAGGGCTGAGCAAGAGTTATTATTGTCGTAATTATCAGTATTACTATAGTAACTCGAGAGAAGACTTGTTTTGTTCATGGTTGGGTCTGGTCACAAATGGGTTGCTTCTGTTAAGGTATCTTAAAGCGGGGTTCGGGTGAACTTTACTTTACTTTGCTTTACTTTACTTTACTCAAAGCGGGGTACATCGGCGTTATCATCGTGATAAACTTTATATATCAGTAACATTATATTTGCCTTTGCCTTATCGGCGTTATCAACTTCATCGGCATCGATCTTATCTATTTACTATATAAATAATGTTGTTTTCGGTGTATGGTTGTTAACGTTTCATGTTACAGAAGGCGCTAAACGGCTACCGTAAGTGTGCGTCGATCGCCGCCCACTATGGTATGAGCGACGTATTCGACAATCTGATCATTCATCTCTGCAAGTTCTCCACGCTGATGACGGCGACGGAACGTAAGCTTTGTGTTTCTGGATAGCTACATACCAGGGAATGTGGTTTGTTAACGATCTCGGTATTTTTCAGCGATTATGTATGAGTTCGCATTCTTATTAAGGCAATGGGCTTTTTTGTGACATGATAATCCATCCAAGTATCGTTGGGGCAATGCTAAAGGCGTTGCACTGTACAATACCCCTACCTTAAAAAGTGCTTTTGGTACTCCTTTAAGCTTGTGAGTGCTGGTGCCGTTGTAACATGTTACCGTACTTTTCAAGACACTGTCCGTTTTCGTTGCAGGAGCCGGCGACGATCCGCTGGAGATGCAGCGTCAGCGTGCGCTGCAAAGCGATCCGTCGATCGGACCGCTGACGCCGGAATCCGTCGCGATCTCGTTCGGCGAAAACGCGAAGGCGCACATGGCGGCGAAGGCGCTCTTCGAGTTGGTGCACGCGAATGGTGACATCCTGAGAGAGGTAAGAGGCTGACAGACAATGAGTTGAGGAGAAGATTGTTGCAATTTGTTTCGTTTTTGGGAAGCAGTTAGCCTATTTCTAACCGTTTCACGTTTCCATCTTTTGAAGTGTTACCAAAGCGGGGGGGGGGTGCTTATTGAAAATGTATGCCCACAAGCAACACTGGACGGTTATCTCTTGTTTCAAAACTAGGGAAACATTACGTGTCGTTGTATGCTAATAACCGGTTTTGCAGGGTTGGAAGAACATCTTCGACTGCCTGCTGCATCTGTTCCGTGCCCGTCTGCTGCCGACCGAGCTAACCGAAGTCGAGGACTTTGTCGACCAGAAGGGATGGGTGTCCATTCTGAGGACGCATACAAAGTAAGATTGCGGTCATTCACTTAAAGAAGTAGTTAATTCACTTTTTAAAGTACTATGTCCCCGTTAACCATGCCTTGCCCTGAGTGGGCTAACACTTCTGTGGCTTGTTTAGTGATACAAATACGAATTCAGTAGAGTTCCAAGTGGAAACGCAGCGGTGAGGAAACAAGTTGAAAGTGAGAGCAGCAAGTAGTGAGGAAAGCGATCGGTTATTTCGGAAGCTTACGCGCTTTTCCAGGACGATGCAACCGTCGAAATCGGACGGCGGACTGCTGTCGTGGTTCGGCATTGGAGGCGCCAGCGACGCGTCCGCAATGAAGAAGATCACGCCTGAACAGGAGAAGCTGATCAAGGTATGCTCAGAGAAAAATAAGCCTGAATGGTCCTTGAGTGTTTGAAACACTTGTTTTTCTGTGTTAAGTATTTCGTAATCCTATTGAAAAATGAGTGTTATAAACACTCAAAATTTGAAGGTTGTTTTTCTCTGGGTAATAGGAGTATTTAGAATTCTTTCGTGAGTGTCGGAAGGGATTGATTAGTTTGTTTTTTAAAGGGAAGTTGTCATGATTGAAAGAAATCTGGTTTTATGCCTACATCATTGTCATGTTGCTGTTGCAGTTCGCGTCGCAAGTGATCCAGGACTGCCATCCATCGCAACTCGTCTCCGATTCCAAGTATCTGACGTCATCTGCGCTAACGGAGATGTTCAGCGCGCTAACGCATGCGTCAGGTACGGCGTTTTTTTCTAGTTTTACAACAAATGCAGGGTTTTTATGTGTTGTTATGTTGTAAAGAAGTTACACCCTTACTGTATGTACTTGCAATTGGCAATGTTGTTTCATTACATATTTGTGTTACTGTTGCGTGAAAATTAAAAAAAAAATTAAAGGTGTAAGAGTGTGTTCTGCAATAGTAGGAACTTTATTTTTGCTAATGAAATGTTCCTATTGCTTTGCGGGAGCACGTAGAGCATGTAGGGTTAGTATGAAATGTGGGAAAACGTTTGCTATAATGGTACGTCTTTGACAAAATAAAATTGTTCTGTTAAATTTCTGTATTTCAGGCGTAATCGTGCAACGAGTGGATGCTTCGAATGAGAAGAAGAAGTTGGGTCTGCCGGAAGAGGTACGGTAGTTATTACGCTATTTATAGTAGTATTTGTGCATTATATTGTTGGATGTCCTGGTTTGTTGCTGAAATCTCTTTCGTTTTCTCGGTTGTTGGACCAGTCTTGTAGAACTATAGGCTGCGTTCTTGTAGACTTCCCGGCAAGGAGCGGGATCAATCGCCGTAAGCTTTCTTACCGGGTCTGCAAGAGTAGAGAGCCGAAATGTCTTCTAATTGTAAGCGGAGCGATATTTTGACATATATGTTAATATTTCAGGAAGAGGATGCGCTAATCTTCTACATGGAGTTGATGGTGTCAATCTCACTGGAGAATAAGGTGGGTGGGATGCATTTTTGTTGGTGTTTGGTTTAATATTTAAATTCTTGGAAAATTTGTATTGTTTTCACACAGCTTTATAATAAGTTGATTGTTTGTGCCGTAGAAAAGCACACAGTCAATGACTGACACGCACCTCCGTTTCAATGAAGCCGGCTCCACTTCCCTTAATTTTGATCTTCAAAAATTTATAGAAACGTGACACACAGCAACGGGGATATAGAAACGTGATAGCGTTTTCGACATTCTGTGCACATGCAGTTAGTGTATTTAACTTGTCGCTACCTTTACGTTTTAGGAAATCATTATTACATATACTCCGCGGGTCCAATTAATGAATTAAGCAATTATCAATGGTGAAACAGCATGTGAATAGGGTTATTGAAGACGGCTTCCCCTCTTCTTGCACATAAAAGAAACTCTAGAATCCATTGAGAGGCTCATTCGGGAACGAAATTTTTCTGAATCCTATCATTCGCGGTCGTGTACTTGAATACTGTAACAGAATAATATGATCACTATAACAGTGTCATACTGTCACTGTACTAATATAATACTGTAACAATATGCATATAAATAGTATTACCGTATCCGTATCTGAATCCTGTCATTCGCGGTCGTGTACTTGAATTGAACAGAATAATGCGAATACTATAACAATATCATACTGTCACTGTACTAATATAATACTGTAATAATATGCATATTTATGCTGTTACAGTATCCGCATTGTGTTCGTTTTCCGTTCAGGACCGTCTCTCGATCGTGTGGCCGGTGGTGCGTCGGCACGTGGAGTGGCTGCTGTCGCGTCGGTTCGGCCGATCGCCTCTGCTGGTCGAACGAGCCGTCGTCGGACTGCTGCGCGTGGCGAACAGGAATCTGTTCCGGTGAGGAGAAGGGCTTCTAGAGTTTTCTTCTTTAGAGATAGGCTTCCAGAGTTTTGACGGTATATGGATTCCCAGCTTCTTTGTAAGGATTCTAGGGGCTTATAGCGTGAAAAATTTTATATGCTTGTGTGATAACGATGTCTGAGCGTTTTATGGTTAGTATCTTTTGCTAGAAACACAGAATAGATAGTTAGGGTGGATGAGGTTAAAATACAGTGGGAATTTTTCCGAATTTCATAAGTGGTGTCTAACATTTTCGATTCATTTATTATACATTGGCTACATTGCTCGGCAAGAGATCTCATTTGTAGGGTTTTACCTCTGAAAGCAGTGGGGGTGTTTGCCGGAGAATTCCACCTTTTTGCTCCATACCTAGAACTCTTGACCCCCTATGAGGGCGCCCGAATGCCGCGGGCGGAATTGTTGTGATGTTTGCAATTGCAGTGATCGTGATGCCGTAGCGGACGATGTACTGCAGTCACTCGCTATTCTGTTGGTAAGGTTGTTTCTTCATCTATGCAATGTTTGAATTTGCGTGCTTGTTAGCCGTCGTTGTTAGGTTTCAGTAGCTGTAATTTGAGACTGTCTTGTAGTTCGTTCCACTAATGGTATTATATGCTTAATTGTAAGCAAATGTCATTCATATGGCTGCTTTAGCGTTTTGTCGAACCTTTCTTGTATATTATTGTATAGTAACTTTTTGTAAGATGACTGTATTTCAATATGATGACCGTATGTTGACAGTGTTCAATGATTGCCTGTTACCATACATGAACACGGCACGTTCCTGTTTTTGGAATGCGGGTTGACCCCCCATAGAGAAACATGTGGGTTTGATACGGTTTGATACTCATATCTCGCGGTCGATTTGCGGGGTACTTTACATAGACAAGCAACCTACGTTACCAGGAACGTCATTATCCATGTATGCCTGTTACTATAATGATGATCGACCGAGTATTCTCTTCCATTCAGCGTCTGCCTCCGTCGGCCTTCTATCTCTTCTCCCGACAAATCGCCTTTGGCCTCCATGATCTGCTCCGAACGAATGCGGCGAACGTGCACAAGAGGGAGCACTGGGCGATCCTCTTCGCGCTGCTGGAAGCTGCTGGTTCGTCCTGTGTTACAATATTGATCTATGTTACTTTTGTAAGCATACTTGTTATTGCACATAAGGTAAGATTAGCCCACACCATTTGAAACTATTGCTAGCGAATTTTTCCAAACTTCCTATACTTTGTTGTGGGGGTTGATCGGTTTACTACAAGTCACTATGTAATCGCGATATCCAGGCATTGTGAGCGGATACGGCACCTCTTATGTGCGCTAAGGCAAGCATCTAGATCGTCCGAGTTTGCCTTTGATTGAATTCATGTCTGATTCCAGGCGCCGCGGTCTCGTCGGAAGACGCGTCCGAGGACGCCCAGCTGGCGCCGACCGAACGGAACGCCTTCTCGGACACGGAGAAAGAGCGCGGCGGACAGTACGCGGCCGCGAGTGCGGATCGCGGATACACCAGCGAGGATCCCAGCAAACGCAAACATTGTGCGTTATCTATGATGTTTGTGTATGACTTCTGGCAATGGGGGCCTCCTTGCAGTCGTATCAAAGCTGTAACGAATCAAGACCTGACAAACTGCGGGGAGTCCTTACAATTAGGGAGCCGGGACGGGTAGTGGCCGAAATTGAGAAGTAAAAGTTGGGTACGGTTTTTATGTAGAGATGTTTTTGTTCAGACAAAAGGGGACCCAGAACAGCTGCGTTGTGCCTGATTTGGCTGTCAATCGCCTGTTTGCCAAGGGA
>JACMIJ010000361.1:0-17926 GCA_014805365.1 Koerneria luziae
CACTAAACGAGAAAAGACAGCAGCAATAGCCAGCGGCGTCCACTCATGATCAAAGTAGAAACACTGGAGGTGATCACACTCAGATACATATGCTAGGCTAGACTAGAATAGCTTGCACTGGAACTACTCTCCTCAACAGCTGATACAAACAAGAAAACGAGCATTGCAAGAGCTTGATACAATCGACATCGTTGTTGGCATTATGGTGTCTGGATCATATATTTCTGCTTAGTATTTGCGTCTTGGGTGACCAAACCATTTCCCATCATAGAAGGTCACAAATCTAAGGTGTACTAATTGTTAGCAGCGTAGTTGGCTATCTGTTGACAATTGGAAGCTGGTGACATGCAATAGTTTAAAAATAAGCTTGTTGTCCCGAAAACGGCAAATTCTGAAAGTGTAACAGAACTACAACTTCTGTGAGGGGAGAGGTGAGAGGAAGCATAGTACAACGACATGGTGGTCTTTAATCACGAGAATCCACTGTTTCTCCTTTGCCTTAAGCCTTTCCCCTTATCATATGTACCTCTCCGTTGTCTTTCAACTCATAGGCGGTGACCGTGACTGCCTTCTGCTCGGTGACGGTTTCCGGCCTTCTCAGTCGGACCGACAAATTCGCCTTCGTGATCTTCTGTCCCTTCCTCTTCGGCGATATCGTGAAAAGCGCTGCCGGACGACCTTCTGGGAAATTCTGAAACAGCTTTGTGTTAGGCATATTTTTGTGCCATTTGAATCTAGACTATGTTGTTTTTTTTTTCGCTAAAGAAGATCAATCTGACTGAACTTCTATAAAGAGGAACAGGATAATATGAGCTTTCTAATGAAGTGATTTACCTCAGAAAACGAAAAAAGGGAATACCTACAGTATGTTCTGTCAAAGGCTATTCATGTGTATGTATTCAATTGCAGTTGGCATAGAAAGAAAAGTGCATGTGTCATTTTAAGAGCGTTTGATTTTGTGCATAATTTTATTTGTAAGAAATGGTATTGTTAAAAGTAACACAGTTTTCATAAGTAATTTCCAACAAATAAAATCTCTTTGAAATTATAAATTGCATGAACTGGTTGATCTTACAAGGGTAGGTAGCATATGTGTATGCGAAGAAAACAAAGTAAGGATAGCAGGATGTGGATGAGAGCTTGTGGAAGATATAAGGTTCTTAATAAGCATAAGCCTAAGCCTAAACTGGCTTTGCTTAGTTTATGCAGCATCAGTGTCCTTTTTGTCAGTTGCTTGTGATAAGAAAAATTTTTTGAATTATATTTTGTTTTGATGGCAAAGGCAAGTCATGCAAATTATAGTAAAGATAAAGCTGTAAAATCAAAGTTCTCAGAAAAAAACTATACTTATTTTGTTTTGGAGAGCATAAGACACTCATAAGGTCAACGTGCCACCTTGAGACAGATACTTTGGCAAACATATACCTCAGGTATGGAAGCGAACATTCGGGCGTGGTGGCTCTCCTCATCGGAGGCGTCGTGAGTTCCTTTTTCCAATCCGGCGTACAACATCATTATCTCACGTCGAAACTGAAAGTCGAACAAACGCTATGTGACAAATAACAAAACTAAGCATTCGCCACCAAGCAAAAAAGCCAACCTCATCAGTAAGTTGGGCTCGAAACGGTGAAAATCTCAGTGGCTCGATTCGTGGTTCTGAAACTCTTCTTTTTATGCCTATCACCTAACCATTCCAAGGCACAAACATTTCTCAAACACTATTCATACTAGAAATAAAAATATAACTGGTAGACTGGAAAAAAGTAGCTTATGCATGACCTAAAATAACTTTACTATAACGAACACAAATCAGTTCAGACTAGCAATACCACGCTGGAATGCACATGAGGTGCATGTTAAGTACGAACAAAATCGAAAACAAGGTAACGCTAGTTCGCACGAGCTATTTATGAGCTCTTCACGTACGAATCGTACTTACAGAAAAAAACCATCAAATAAGCCTGAATAGTGCTTAATTGTTTAAAACACTCATTTTTGGAGCTATGTAAGTAGAAAAATGAGTGTTATATACATTCAAGCACTAAGTAGTGCTTAATTTCGGGCACCGGACCCATACAACACCCACATAGTCTTACATTGCCCAACTGCGATTATTAATCGCCCCGTGAAACATTTCCGTTGAAATTTGGACCTCCAAGAGTGCATACATGCGTACACACAATTTTCGACATTTTGCACGTTAGTTGCAGGTCAGTCAGGAATATGTTTGACTACACTTGTGACAATCTAGATATTTAACTGTATCTGAACCAATGAGGTCAGGAAGATGTCTGCCTTCACCAATGAGTACTTTCACTCACCTTTCTCTGCCTGCTTTTTCAGCATTTCCTCTGCTTGCCGGCGTTCCTCGTCTGTGATGTGTCGGACCGCACTGCACACCGAAAGAACGCCAATCAGGAGTAGAAATGACCAGATCATTGACGGGCGAAAACTACAAAGTACAAACTTTTCACTGTACATGGTTTCAGCATTCCGCATCTATTTGCTCCATCACGAACACTTTGGAGAGTAGAAACGTACGCGTGAAAAGTAGAAGTGTTCAAAGTAAGCAGTCCCATTACTCTTGTCTAAATTCTCAGTAAAAAATAACCATTGAAGAAAACCATCATCACACTTTTGTTAATTTTTCTGGCTCTAAGCTACGTACAGTTCAAGAACTCAAGATTTGTCATACAGTTAGCACTAAGCAGCGAATAATATCATAGAAACCTTTCCGGATGACTAGTATCGAGACCGAAGAGGACGAGGAACCCGCCGAGATAACAAAGTGACTCTGCTCATACAACACGGATGCCGCGACGCATCAACAAGCTAGCCGTTCGTTGCTAGTATTTTTTTGTTTTTTTTAAACACCCGCTAAGCAAACTGCTATACTTTCGAAGAAAACAGTGCATTTTCGAGATTTAACCAGCAAAGGAATGAATACAATGCGATCGCGCTCTTGCCCGTACTTTATTTTGCTTTAGTTATTAAGGAACAAACTGCGTTCTCTCACTGCTAATGCGATGACGTGCTACTGGAATACATATAGCTTGCAAAGCTGGCATGAGCTGCTAAGCAGATGAACACGTTTGAAAATTAAAAAAAACGAATAGATAATAGGATATTTGCATAGAACGACATGAGACCTCCCAATTGCATCAGGGTTGAAGACAATGTATAGCAATTGTGAGCATATGTATGGTCATCAGAACAGAGAGAACGTTATCTCATTTCGGCGCAATACGTGAAGATTGCCTGAGGGAAGGAAACAACAACACTGAGACCGGAAATTACAAAGAAGCTTAGCGCTTATCACATCATTATTTCGCCATGTGAAACAAATATAGCAACTTCTAGCTAGACGATGCGTTTTCGAATTTGAAGTTTTGCTTACATCGGTAATTCGGATGGGCCCATTTCTGAAAACGGGCCAGTTTTCATATGCCATTAATTTGAGACTGCAAATGGTGGATCTAAATTGGGCAAGGTAATGGCACATGAAAACTTGTACATTGTCGGAAATGGGCCCATCCGACAAATACCGAAGTAGGATATGCAGCATGGAGGTTGTGTGTCATGCTTGATGTAGGTCTCTCCCTACCGTTGTACAGTTCGGCTGGTTTTATGGAACTGCTTGCTACTTAGTGACTATCGCGCCTTGGTAGCCTCGAGAGGATACAGTAATCCATGCGAATTTGATCATAAATTACTGTATCATGTTGAAAGGCAATATCACACAAGAAAACAGGAACTAGAAATTGGTGATTTGTTGAATCCAAGAGAAGCAAATATATGCACATATTCTCTGATCTTTCAAATTCAATGGGAAAGGAAAGTGCACAATTGAGAACCACGGTACATTATATAAAGGAAGCCAAGTAAACATCCCGCCGCTTTTCATGGTAAATCGCAGAAAATAACGCATTTGCAGTACTTTCCGCAAGAGAAACCACGGCCTTTTATACTTAGAATGCGGACTGGCAACACTATTGTACATCCTTCTGAGAACGTGCTTCAATGTTTGGGTTTTGCAACGCACGGGCGGGTACTAAAAGATACTAAGGGTTCATAATTCGACAAATATGCGTTAACATAGAGCAGGAGATGTAAGATATATAATGAGTGCGTTTTAGGAAACAACCATTTTTGCTGAATTTGGTTGTGCAAAAGAGCCTCGGCTCGAAAAGTAGACGTTTTCTACAATGAATTAAGGCGTTTCCTACGTAAATATCGAATAACCTCTAGTTGGTCTCATACAAGCTTAAGCCATACTGAGAAAACTATCAGCGAAAACCTTTGTGGCCACCATGACTAAGTAATAGCATAATAGCATGTAAGCCTAGTGGTTCCAAAAACCATTTTCTATTTCGAGGACTGCTGTTCGTTCCTCCGCATGCAATCTGCCCATATGACTAGCCATCCTACCCTTTCAACTCATATGATCTAAAATGAACTTGTGTGCGGGAAATGAGCCTCTATTACGACACACGACCGGAGTTGAATGGAGGAGGAGGCGCCCGCTGGCCAAGCCAGGCGTCTCTGTCTAGCCAGATATCCGCAGAGGGATAACAAGCGAGATAACACATAAAGGCACTCGTCTACAGTAATCTGTGGGGGCAGTAAACAGAATGTGGTACAAGGTGTGACCGGTTTGAATGCTTGGCGTTAGCACAATCTTCCTTCTTGCTTGAAGAGGGGAGGAGATAGAAATGTGGGGTTAGAAACATAAGGCGCTATGAGAAGTCATATGGATAACTTACAGTAAGCATACTATAGGGCATTACTTATTCCGAAGTATAAATAGATAGATATGCGTACAGAATGTGCAAGGTTTTGTGCTCGCAAAACTTCACACAAATGCCCTATAACCAAGCACATTTGAACATATCCACAACACTGTCTGAACAGTCTGAAGACGAAGAACGAACATGTGCATACATTTGTGCATCATATATTATTGGCTTATCTGACACCGTTCTGTACAAATATCCGACTGTCACAATATATGTTCAATTTTGCTAACGTATTCAACGTTTCACACTTCAACGCATTCCACAAGCTTTTAAGACGGTATTGGTTTGCGACGAATTTGAATACTTTAAAAATTCTGTGAAATTGGAAAAGAAACCTAACAATAAGATTTGGTTAGACAGTGACCGTCGGAGTTTTGAACAGAAAGAAGTCAGGTATGACAATAGGAGTCTTACCTCAAGAACTGTACTCCCGCAAGTAGCGTTATGCCGTTCGAATAGACCAAACAGGAAGACGTCGTCTGACAATCAGCAAAAAATGTTCTCCGGCCGGGCGACATTGAAGGACACCGAGATGATCGCTGTCTTCTCGAACAACTGCCCGCCGGGCATCCCCCCTCTTAGTCGGCTGATGGTCAGACATGAGCTTCGTCCTCCAGCTGGGCTACTTCAGTTAGCCTGGCTTCTTCATAGCTTCTGCTTACATTGTGAATACAATGCAATACAATGCAGAAGTTCAAGTTAGATGTAAAAAAAACTTGCATGAGGTTCCTAGTGTAAGCATGGTACATACAAGAAAGCATACACCGATTCTATGTGCAGCCATTTATTTGCATGTTACTGCAATGCTCTCCTACTCTTTCACTATCTGACTCTGTAGCATGTCCATTACTACTCTAATATCTGATCCGGCAGCAACAGTCGGCAAACTAGAGTCTAGTCGGGTTATTGCGATGGTAATCGCAAGCTGCTGCTAAGGACAGCTCGCGAATGTTCGACGGGTACATACGTCCGTGAAGTGTCCGGCGGCTGGCCGGACACCTGTGAGCGTGTCATGGACAACCAAGTGACCAGCTGATGCTGTCAAAACATCCGTCGATGTTGCACGTGCACAGACATTTCCCGCTCGCGGACACTGCTCAAACAATGAGAGTGATGACCAGATGGAATGTTCTTGAAGCATACAATGCAGCACTCTTTTCCCGAAAACACAATTGAAGAGGGATTACCATATAATATTCACATGGTGACAAAGCACAGCCATTTCAACATCCTGTGAAATGTTTCTATGCAAATTTAAACCTCCTGGTGTGTTTCCATTGCAAAATTTTAGATATTTTGTGCGTTAGACACAAGTTAGGAATATGTCTAAAGGAATATGTCTACAGATGGTCAGATGGGAGGTTCTTGAAGCATACAGAGTTCTTCAACAGAAAAAAAAACAATTGAAAAGGAATAACGTAATATTGGAATTCCTGGTCTCGTGCTCTACAAAACACTGACCATTGCTGTGTATGCAAAGTTGCCTTCGCAACAGTGCACTAAATAGGCGCAGTTTGCCTCACTTTTTCATTAAAGCAGCTTGCCCCCACGCCAAAATGATGCCCAACATTTTAAACTGTATATTTCGGTTTCCAAGATACTCAAAAGCGGACAAGCGTTCTGCTGTTGCAGAAGCGAAACGACCACTTTTCAGGTCTTTTGCAAAAAAATAGCTTGTGACAGGTGCACTTTCCGTTCAAGCTACACACAAAATTGTTGCAAATTCTGCACGAACACCTCGTGTTAGGAGCATACAGGTGCTAACAATGTTACCGATTAGGTTGCTTGATTATTGCAGTGAGCAACAAATCGCCTTGTCCTATACCTCCACTCCAGCAAAACTACGCTGACAATTTCTACCGTGCAACGCGTACATTCATTTTGTTACGCTCAATTCCACTTCGCGATCTCCATTTTTTTAACTTCTGGAGGCACTCCGTTGGCAGACTCTTCCTTCTTCCACCTTAAGCTATGACCACACTTCAGTGATCACCGATCAGGAAACTGTGAGCCCAGGAAGCAATGAACCTGGGACCAAGCACATTTTTGGCTTGCGACTAAACGCGCAGGATGTCGAAAAATTTTGTATTGGAAACACTCCAGGAGGTCCAATTTTTCATAGAAACATTGCACAAGGTGTTGAAATAACTGTGGTTGGTCACAGTGTGGATTTTGTGTGCCTGGGACTAATAATAATCAATTGGTAAGCTGTAGAAGGCATCTTCGACTTTGAGGTGGCTATGAAAGATAAGTTCACAACGAAAACAAGGACTGCATAAAGAGCCACGTGGATAGGCAATGTTGTTTAGCCATGGAATCAGGTGGATAGGCCAAATCAACATCTTCATCATCAAATTTTGATAATCGTCACTGATACCGGATAACTCATGTCGTAACATGACGAAAAGTCCAAAAATGGAATCTGTTACATCACACCGGTGTTCGAATTATAATGAAATTGTTGGGGCGAAACCACGCCCACCCCGCAATTACATATATGGACAATATTTGTAGCTCGCCGATCACAAGTGGCATAAAAAAAACGCACAACAGGAGATGAAGTAGGCGCCAGTTCTTGAACTCACATGACTTCTCTCAATGGCATTGTATCCGCATAGCCTATGCAAAACCTTGAGCTAACAGGTCTAGACGGAGAGCCCTATGACTAAGAGAGGGTAATATTTATTTCATGCAAATAAGAAAGGTAACATAGGATGAAGTCTGGCGAAAGGAGAAAGACAATATTACGTTGATATTTGTCGCTCAGCTCTTGAAATGTATGATAACACGTAGTATTATGTTATCAATAAGAATAACTAACAAATTTAATAAAAATTAACAAATATGGCCTTAAGGAATCATAGTGAGGAAATATTGATAAAGCTCATGAGAAAACACCGTACGCAGGAGATGCAAAGCTGTTGTGTGTAACCAGTAGGACGAACTGAAAATGTATGGGGGCATTTAAAGAAAATTTGTTCACAAGGAGCAAAAACATGTTTGTTGCTGTTCCTTGTTGCAGTTTATGTTGCATCTTCGTGAGCTTAATAGCTTCAAAAGCGTTAGAGAATGCCTGTATCTTTCGGCTTGCATGCTTATTCTCGTTCATCCGCACATAAATAGCATTGGTAAGAAGACAACTCACACGTCCGTTCCCAGGAACAACATCAGTGAACTTCTTAAGGCGCATTAAATAACAAATATATGTTCAATAGAAGAAAAAGTGTATTAGGCTCGAAGAATTCCAAAAGAGAGGAATTCCACCAATGCTTGGCAATAAAGTAAAAAAAGCTTTTTGCGTAATGCCTAGGCATACATTTCTTCACGATGTGTTGCTTACTAACATGAACAGATTGAGAAAGGAAGAGTACATAAGAATCTTTCTAGTTACAGAATTGTTGCCCTTCAAAAGATGCCAATTCATATATTTTACTCGTATGCGTATAACTCCTATTCTATTCGCCTACATGCGTTACTATTTAAATATACATCGTGGATTTATTATGAATTCGAACAATTGCAATTAGCAAGATCCGCTGAAACACTTTGTGTACTCAGAGAAAAACAAGCCTCAAATAAGCCTGAATAGTACTTGAGTGTTTTAAAACACGCATTCTTTCAGTGTCCACTATTTTGTAATCCTATTGAAAAATGAGGGTTATAAACCCTCGAGCACTAAAAAGTTTTTAAACACTCAAAATTTGAGGCTTATTTTTCTCTTAGTAAAACAGAGTTGTGGTAATGCAAAAATGTTGCAATGTTCGTGCTAAAACGAAATAACAAGTTGCCCATGCGGCTAATCGCTCTCCAGGTAGTAGTTATCTCGTGAAGAGGTGGCTGAACATACGGTATTTATAGTGCCCTCAATTAGGTCTAAAAAGCAGGAAATAGAGAAAAAAACGTAGCAAGTAGAGCTACATGAATGCTACTATTTGCTACTTTTGGAGAAATATGATACTGTAAAGTAGAGAAAACGAGCATACAAATACCCACATCAAAAAAGGTACACAAAAAACGGAAAAAAGTGATAAACACTTTGCAAAAACTCTTCACAAGCAAGGTGTGAAAAAGTGGAACTGCGAAGAAAAATAGCAATGAGCAAACTCTCCAGGAATTGTGTGATGGTCTCACACTAGTTGCCAAGCAAGAATAGAAACAAATGGTTACAGAAAACACAACATAGCAAAAATAAAAATGCATTACTGTAGCCGATATGTATGAATGAAAGTAATTGAATTCGGCTGAATGCATTTAGAGCGAAGTCATGCTTATTGTTAAGTATCGCAAATTGAACACGTGCGTACAATGTTGCACGTGCACTAGTGAAGTATTCAACACATATCAAGAAACTGGGATAACTGTATGATAACGTTAAAGCTTGTAGCATCTTCACTAGCACCACCATATACATAACGTTATGAAAAACGTGAAACGCCTAATTTGCACTCCCATCGTTACGCGATTACGCCCAGCGTACCGCCGCGCTATAGCGCGCTAAACACGCAAAGACTCGTGCAAACGCGCGTCTCCGACAACCTTTTCAGCCAGACACCTGCCGAAATGGGGTAATACATGCGGCTGCCTACGTTCTATCCAGCGACGGAAATGAAGTCTTAATGAAGGAGGACTCCGGGCGTTCGCTAGCCTACCGTACTCTCCTGACAGGAATTTCGCATCCCGACCCAAATCCAACACTCCAATTCCCAGAACAGGAAAGCGGTAGTAGCGTGTATATTTGTGTTTCGCCATGCATTACTATGTAATGGAGAGAATCAGCAGCCGTTGCAAAAGTATCAGCACATATTTTCGGCACAAGCTTGTGATCGAACTTCCAATTTCCTGTCACAATGGGCAAACGTAACATCATGTTTCGGATGTATCGCAAAATATCACGTGTGTATGTGTGTGTCCTGTGCACAGTGGTGTACTGGTGTATTGGATGTAACGCCAAAAATACTATGGTGCACAGGGATCAACTCTTGAAGAGTGGTGTACTGGTGTATTAGATGCAAGTCCAAAAATACTAAGGTGTATCAACTCTTCCAACGTGTCACCTACCTCATCTGGGAGCCATTTCTGAGGAGTGGGAGCCAGAAAGGGTGGCTGCACCGTGATCGCACATTTGGATTGTGGTCAAGAAAAAAAACATTAATTTGCCCAAGCATACTTGGAACACCAAGAACTTCTATGGAGAAAAACGCTCTGTATATGAGCAAGTCATTGACTGTAACTATTGCAGGCGCAAGGGTACCCGCAGACACAATTGAATGGACATGGTTGCTTGTTACCAAGATCAATGTCTATCTTAGAAAGATCAAAATCTGTCACAGTAAGATGAATGTCTTTAAGGTAATAGAACACCAGCACGTGCAGTAGATTCTTGTCCTCTAAGAAAATGTTTTCTGTTTCTTTTTCGACATCAGTAATCAGTTCAATGATGTTGGTGCCACCTTGCACGTATTGAATGTGCTAAGCAAGAAAAACAGCATTACCCTGTAAGCTTTGTATCTTGAAGGAATGGGTAAAGACGATGTTTGTGTTTGTGGGTGTAAAAGTGTTATTCGAAACCTGACAACAACGTTTTCACCATAGTTTACTACCTTTCAGGTGCAGTGATTTTCGAGATTTGTCTTGGAAAAGTCAGCGACAACTTGTTGCGTTGCTCTTTTCGGGGTGACCTTGACAGAGTGCACTAAAATAACTTGCACAAACTGTTTAGCATGCACGTGCAGTGTAGGTAAGTTTACTGTTTCTTAGATTATTATTTGTAAGCTAAAGGCATGTTGTCGAATGAGGAAGCAAGAAATCAACGAAACGCACAGAGAACGTACAAGTCCAGAAGCTGAATAGTGCAAAAGAAGAAGCTGTTCGTAAGAGCAATGGCCGAGCTTTTTAAAGAATGGCCATTCAAAGGAAAAGTTCTTATGTAGTTCACAAATGTTGTCCGAAACCTCAATGTTACCTTAACCTTTGTATTCCATTCATTACCCCATGAAATTTATCTATTACCGAATGATTTCTAGGAAGATTATCATGCCTCTTAGATACACTGCGATTTAGACTGAGAAAAGGGGAAAAGGGACACTAAAGACAACAACCCGCAATGCACGTCTTGTTATTTGTCGCAATGTTCAGGAGAATATGAATGAATTCGATATCTACAGATGCAATATTGTGTCTTAATGCACCAACATCCTCATTTGTACTCTGTAGTCGCATAGATCAAACAAATTACGTATCGAGAACTTTGCTTCGTCTACAGAAGCTAGGAAGTCGTTGGCGTAACAATTTTCAGCCCGACATGCAATTGTGTATGTTGTGTGCATTGTAAAGCCTGTAAGTACATTGTAAAGCCATTTCGGAACAAAAGAAAGGAAAAGCTTCTCCCGTGAACAGTGGTGTTCCTCGACGGGGATTCCTGATGTGCCAGGAACACTTTGGGAGGTACAAAAGAACTGCATAATATGTCTTTAGGCATAAAGTCGTTGCTTGTCAAAGCAGTTTCAGCTCCTACTCACCATTGAAACAACAAATCTGGCTTATTAAGTCCAAGTTGGCAAAAGCAAACCCCTTAGAAACCGTTGTAATACAGACATTTGAACAGTCACTGAATGTGATCTTCTGAAACGTACGTTGTTTCCCTCTCAAAGCCGGAATGAATAGATCGGAAATGGCTAATGGAACACGGGCTAGACAGATGTACTTTTGGCGGGAATAAATACATTAGAAGGAGGAAAACATGTGCGAACATTTTAAATAGCTGTTGTGGAAACGAACACCATTATTATTTTTCTCGCCAGCGGAATGCAACTTGAAATTATACAAAAAAAAGCAGCTCATACCACTAATATGCCGATGGAGTAAAGTATACTTAAGGCAAACTAGAACAAGTATAGGAGTCACCGTACCTTATGTTGGGGAGGGAGTGATCACCACCCAGCCCAACAAACCTCACACGGTTCCAAGTTTGGGGTTTTCGGTTTTCTCAGAAAACTCGGCATGCACAGTGCTGAATACCTCGCCATAGAAGTATTTCAAAAACGACCCCTTAGTCTTTTTTTTTATTGTGCTGGGATGTTACAGAAGCACACTGAGTGACTTATGACTATCAACGGTGCGATATACATATACAGCTCCTGCAGGCATATAAAACCTACACTGTGACCAATCACAGTAATTTCAACTTCCTGTGAAATGTTTATATGGAACATTCTCAATTCTGGAGCGTTTCCAGTTCACATGTTTCACATACTGTAGTAATAAATCTGGAATATGCCTGCCTGCAGACGACAGGCGACAAGAACATCACGCATATTCTCGTTCTTCTCGTAGTCGAGTTTGTCGGTCTCCAATAGTAAATGTTATTGTTCGGACTACGAAATCTCTCCTCCTAAGCAATCAGAACAAACACCACTTCCGCTTCTGCTTATCGATGTTGACGCATTAAATCACGAGAATGAACACTAAAATTGTCTCTATTGATATCGTTCCAGCTAGATTGGGCAGGCATGCTTCTTTTGGGTGAAAATTGGGCTCAATCGAGTAATCTCGCTTGAAGCCATTTTAGGTGCCAAGGAATCGACGTGTGAGTGGGTGAATGAAAGAATGTTCCACAACTTCTCATCGTATTAATGCAACTCTTTAACAAATAGTTGCTTGGCAGTATGTGATAGCAGCTCATGGGACACCCATTTCGTGTGCGCAAACGCTTGAAAAAAATTGAAGCAAAACGAAGCCAGCATTTGGTCCCCTGCGGATGCGGTTTTCGGCCCGAAAGCGCTCTTCTGCCATATTTCAGACGATACCCCTCTCCATTCGACGCTATTTCGATCACTTAGCAATGTGCTCTTTCGCATCCATGGTTTTCAGTTTGGAAAATAGTTAAACTCGCAAGAACTGCATGTGCTTTAATGAGTCTTAGAAGCACCAATTTAACTCCCATGTCCTATTAGCACAATTGCCTTATGACCAAATGCCTTGGATATATGAATAAAGAAAATAATACTAATTGTAACCGGAATCATGGTTGAGTTCGAGTAGACGCGGACTGCACTTTCAGATAAGATGATACTCGACGAAGTAGAAGACAACAATTGTTGATTCTGCCGTGCATGTGACAGCTGTGCTACCGTGCATGTGAGAAAACATGCACTTTCTGCAACAGTATCATCTATACAATACACTGTCATTGTCTGCTACAGATCTTGCTTGTCTCAGGAGACCAGTCGAGACGACTTCGTACGGACTTCGGGCGGTTTCCGCTGATATGATCGTCTTCGTAGCTGAGAAGCTAACGTCAAGAACTCAAATGCTCTTAGTTTAAAAATTGTGAACTTCTACTAATGGCCTATGTTGGATATCGTAACCAAATTGGTCAACCGGAATAACAACTCGTCTTGCCATTACCCTTTGCTGTCACTGTCGTCCTTGGCGGCATGCTCGGCCATTGGGCAGCGTCTTTTGCTGGTGTTGGTTGCGAAATATGTACCAGATGCTTCGTATCACTTATTGCAAACTAATGTTCAAAGTTACAAATACGTTTGCACAGATCAAGAAATAGTGGGAACTACATTTGCCTTCGGATGTAGTCTCGAACACTTTGAACACTTTGGAAATTCCGTGCCGTAGCATTGTGTTTCTTTACATTCGTGTTCCCTCACCTTGGGTTGATAAATACAGCTTATCACGTATGAAGCATTATGCCTCTGTATTGTTTATATCTATGTAGTATTAAGTAGTGTAGTAGTTTGTTATGTGTTCCCTTGACATACAATCCTTGATCGTTGTTCCATATATCCTATCTTTTTCGTTCCACAGCCATTCGCCTCTTCAACTGGCACATCTGTCTCCATTTTTGGTTGTGCAAAAACATTATTCTGTTTTTCACGATCTTATGAACATGGCCATATGGCACACTAGGCATTATGAGCTACACAAAAGAATCTGAATTGAATCTGCATCGTCAATAATACGTTAACAGAGGTTCAAGAAACAAAGAAAGCAGGTGTAAGAAAGTGGAATAAGATAGGTAACTAAAGTAAGGTTGTATGGCATGAGAACGAGCATTCTGAAAAGCTGTATTTGCTCCGTTCTGTACAAATATCTGATTGTCACGACATATTGAGAGCTTTTTTGACATGGAGTTTCTCTATGCCGTTATTGCTGGACAACAAGGTTATAAACCTCGTGCGAGCTGCAAAACTTGATATGTTCGCAAAATAGCATAACTATCGAACGTCGAATATTTGTTCAGAATGGAGTTCAAATGCCAAGAGTGCTTCCTTGCACTTAGGTGCAGTAGTCGGCCATCTTGCAATGTCCTTTTCTTCATCTTGTTTTGGTTGA
Organism: Koerneria luziae; assembly: GCA_014805365.1. NCBI lineage: Eukaryota > Metazoa > Nematoda > Chromadorea > Rhabditida > Neodiplogasteridae > Koerneria > Koerneria luziae. The sequence continues at coordinate 14,142 of JACMIJ010000361.1, forward strand.
TTTGATGAGTTGCAGCAACATCTGTATTGCAGAAACAAATAACACCTTTTTTGCCTGTTGTTTTCCCAAAGATAACCAATGAATGTTTTTGCTGCACCACGTACATAGGACAACACGGAACGGGGGGGGGCGATCGCTTCGACACTGTTCGTTCTATCCATGACAGCCGGCGAGAATTAAGCGAAATTGAGAAAGCGCGAAAGGGCGAGAGAGAGAACGATTAGAGACACGGCAATCGAGAGAGACGGTCAGAGATGCAAAGCAAATGGTATAGATGGTTTTCCCCGACTGACTTGAACGCATGCGTGATAAATCAGCGAACACCTACGATGGTGCGATGTCTGGTATACACAGCAGCGCACGATTGTTGCGAAGTAGCTGCACTACGAACTAGAAACGGTTATGAACGTACAGTGGGATTTGAAATTCAGTGCAATCAAGTGCAAATGATGTTTCGCTTTGTGGATGTTCTAAAAGAACTTTCAAAGAACACCCTAGGCCTCAAAAGGTAGCCTCCGTTGTCTTCTCTACCGTTTTTTTGACAAATAGGTTGCAAAAAAGTGCCCTTGTTTTCAGGCTACACATACAAGCGTGTGTGTCATCTATTTCACACGTTCCCTTGCAACATTTGCCCCAATATGACAAGAAATATAGAAGAGAAATCGCAATATTTTCGCAGAAATCCCAATCCACAACTGAAAAATGCATACATGCACACAGATTTGTAGCGCTTCACTTGCAAAAAAAGTGTATGCAATTTGTTTTGTGGTATTTCCAAAAGCTGTTTCTCAACTGCAAACTACTTGCATGAAAATATAAAAACGCGTTATAGCTCTTAGGTTATGAACAATTGCGAAAACAACAAAAACGGATACAAACTGGGCAAACATGAGTCACGTGGTGATGTCACAGTTCGTAACAAACAGAGAAACCCCGTTTGGGTTTCCGGTGTCGCCAGGGTACTTAATGATTCAGTATGAAGAAATACCTGAAAAAAACACCCTGAACATGTTCTTAATGCCAATATTCAGTCTTGTAGTTTTCCCGACACTAGCACATAAATAGGTTGTTGTTGTTGTTACTCATCAATCACAGTTCCTTTTCTTCTTACTTTGAACCATGTTTCTCTTAATCACGGTATTACTTGCCCGTATTATAGAACATTTCCGATGCTTCTGTCAGAATCCAGTATGTTTGAGCACACTGTGCACGTGCTAATCACTTGCCTTCTGTCGCAGGAGACAGAAGGAGAGAGAGATAGAGAGAGAGAGAGTAAGAGAGAGAAAAAGCCCACAATGAACGGGCAAGTTGCAATGACGGAGGAAAAGGGTTAGTTTTCGAGGTCCATCTCGGATTCCAACTCTTCCTTCCTTCTTTTTCTTTGTAATAGGCACATTGTATTAGAAAAAGTAACATGTAGCTAGCATGAGATTGGTGGTGATAGGATGTTTCAATCTGTTGTGAACAGGCGTATGCTCTCGCCAGTTAGAGAAATGTCTGGTTCACGAGAGTGCACGTAGAAACAAGGAAGATCAAAACATTCTAATTCCACCACCCCTGTTTCATTATCTTAAACTCATATACCGCTTTCCGATTATCAGAATGGTATGACTGTCGAGGGCCAGCGTGTATCTATGATTATGCTTTAACAAGGTCAGTTTGTTTTGTGTCAGCAGCTCTTCGTGTATAACTAACCAGTGAGGGGGTAACTGTCTAAGGAAACAGTGTTTTTGCCTCCGAGGTTTCACGGTTTCCGACCCCCTTTAACCCCCCGATTCCTATCAACATGTTGAAAACCCGTGCTCAATGCGATCTTTCTGTGCCCAATGTTCTTGTAAGGAAAGCGACAAAAGAACGGCTCACATGGTGTTTGAAGGAAAAGAGATTGGGAAGACCAACGGGAGGGGGGGGGGTGTGATGCTGGCAGCGCTTTGGACGCCGCTGTCCTGGTCAGACAGACAGAAACACACACACACCGTTATGTGGGACCGCCCATACTATTCAATCGACAGCTATTTCTGTTCCCGGACCATCTCGTTACATTTCTAGATACTTGTTAGTGTTATAATTTGTCTTTTCCCATCTCAACACTTTCTTGTTATTTGAATTTCTAAATCCGTTTCGTACAAATGCCATGTTTTCCTTGATATTTAGACTTGTTAACATATCTCGGCGTTTTTGCAGCACTTTTCCGTTCTCCATGCTTCTAAAGCTGTTATGAACTGCGTTATCGCTACTATGTTAACAAGTGCGACATTACCAACTACTTGATATTATGCGATATTTCGACAGTCTGTCATTGACATAAAGTCAGGTATTCCAGTGGCGCTGCATGCCCAAAGGCATGCCTCCGAATCATGCCTTGCATGTATGTTCGTCTAACGTTGTGCAAACTTCTTTCCCCAGCGCTAATTATGCTCCTTGATATGATGACTGATTGCATTTGTCAGTCTCCTGTCTCGTTGTCATCATCCATAGTGTTACCGTACCTTGTAGTGTAATTGTTGTATTCCCGCCTTGCTATTTGCATCGTTACATCCAAAATTTGCACACCACTAGTATAAAATAAAATGACAGTTTAGTCTAATTTCACCAGTTGTCCCAGATTCTCTCTTAGTCGTTGTGTGAGTAGTTCTGTTGTTGTATTGGTGTTGTGTGTTGAGTCGCGTGGCAAGATAAAGATTGTCTTTTGTTGGCTCTCGTTCCGTGTTCTGCGAGGTTCGCATCCTCCGTGTATCTGTTCTTCTCTTGTCTTTGTTGCTCTTTGTCTTCTCCATTATACCTCTGATTGTGACGAGTCCCGGTAAGGCGGGTAGTCAGGCAGAGTGGTTGGCTAGTGGATCTCCCAGGATCTAGGCCGGAAGTGTCGGGGACCCCAAACTTCCACCGGTTTCTGCCGGTCGTTCACGCGTATCATATTTGGTGCCCGTGAAGACTGCCAGAACCAACCTACAATCGCTATTCCAGGTGGCCGAGTGGCGAGTGTGGGACAAATCGGAGAAGCGAACGAGCACGCCGAAAGAGGAGACGACTGTAACAGGTACGAAACCCATGTGTTGGTATCGTAGGTATTTTTATTGATACCTTATGAATATCATATCATGGCTGAGGAGGGAAGACGTAACACTCCTTTACTCCGGACTTGTTAACATAACCATCAACACATTTTCCTAATCTATGCCTTTGTTCTTTCACTATATTCGTTAGCACAACCTTCCATAACAGAAATATTGCATCCTAATTTGACACTATTTATGTCTTGGTCCCTACATTTGGAGACCAAGACAAAAATTGTTTTCTTCTGAATGGCAGAATCAGCGCAGCTCAGATTTTATTTTCTATTGTCTACTTCCGCTTTCTATTGTACCGTCTGTCTTTGAATTACACTTTTTTGGGGCTATTTAAAGACAGACACTCGTGATTGGATTCAAACCTCAGACGACGACGGGCTTTGCGCATACGGTAACTTGTCATACCCAGCGTTCGAATTAAGTGTTACTCAAGTAGGCAAAGGGCGAAGTGGTGTAGTGGTAGAGGGCGCTAACTGTACAGATGGCCAGGGTTTGCTCCCGGCACGTGAATAGCCAACTAAAGTGTCAGCCCTCCGGGTACCTAACCAGCAACACATTATTCCTAATTTAGGCCTTTGTTCTTTCACTATATTCCTTCCATAAGAGAAAAATTGCATTTCTAATTTGACATTATTTCTGTCTTGGTCCCTACATTTGGAGACCAAGACAAAAATTGTTTTCTTCTGAATGGCAGAATCAGCGCAGCTCAGATTT
>JACMIJ010000362.1:0-20909 GCA_014805365.1 Koerneria luziae
GTCTACGAAGGGTGCACTCAACATATTTGTGGCCATGGGCCTTCGTCTGTATGAATATTTTGTCACTGTGGGACGGTAACCTCATGGGTTACTGTAGCATTTGTCTGTTCGTCTGCGTCTCTCTTTCCTCTTCGCCGTTTGTCTGTGAGTGTTGTGAGTGAGGATGTATTGATCTCGAAATAATAATTATAATAAAGCAATGTGCCTTGTATAAAAATATCGACGCTGTTGATGTGCTGGGATGTACTGATCCTTAACAACATATACATAAATCTATATGTATAGGACCATCTATACAAGCATGCTAAACGAATTTTTGTGAAATGCTTACTAAAACTGATATAAGTTCTTGAAGTTTGACAACGTTTACCTTCTTCGCAAACATTCCACAACGCACTGCAAAAGGCAACTTACAAAACGATTAGATATTTCGGCAAAAGCAATGGGCCACTTTAAGCTAAACCTGTCAAAAGGAAACCCTTTTCAAAACACTTTTTTGTTACACAGTAATATATTTGCTACAGTAATAGCTGGAGCACACTGTAAGTGTTCTCTTGAACCTGTTGGGTGTTCTTTGGTGTATCGATGTGGATGAGATGCTCAGGTGGGTCGGCTTTCCATGCGATGCTAGCCTCTGGATATCTTGGCTGCACCGCACGGTCAACCGTTTTCCACTCCCCAGGAAATCCCGCCCATTTCGGGGCCTGCGACTGTCCATAAATGTCTGGAGCATTCATTGGGCCATAGCCAAGGGGTAGTTGGTCGCTTGGGAGTGGTTTGGCTGCGAGGAAAGGCCGATCAGATCGTTCAAACCCGCCTCCTGTTTGGACGGTGCGTGGCTTCTCATTGCCTTCGTGTTGTCAGATCACGGTTACCGTAGGTATTTGTTTAGGTAGTGGAGGGTATATTGACATACAGTATGCCAAAGGGCATGAGAGATCTGCCATCTCTTTGCTTATTGTAAGACCCCAAAGTTTCCCTGATTCTTGCTGTTGCCCTACAGGATAACTCGCAGTTGTAGCGTTTCGAGAACTGCCAACAAATGCAGAGGTTGAACCAGACTGAACCACTCTGCACGTATCATATTGGCCAAAGTCAAAAATGCACAATCTCAATGCTTATTGTCAGCATAGTAATCTGTTGAGATGCTTCCCGACACATTACTGTAGTGACCTTATCCGTTTTCTCCTTCCTTGCACCATTCCCGTTTATTATAAGGGGTCGGTGATCCCAGTCTTGATGAAGCTACCGGCCTAACCTGGGAACCCAGTGCATTGATCTTACCGTAAGGTCAGTACCGTATTCAGGTCTTCCGATTCCCTGTTACTTTCTCAATGGAACCGACTATTGCAACGTTTGTTCAAAGTAGATGCGAGTAGTAAAATCCACAGATTCCGTGAGCTTGTGAAAACTCGCAGATTCATGCGAGTTTAATGGGAATCTCTATTAGTTAGCAGAAACCTGGGACGTTTTAGCTCACGGATTCCGGGGGGGGGGGTTACTTCCGCCGCAGGGATAGAGAAAATGTTATGTATCGTATCTTCTCGGCTAGCATTCCAACAGTGTCCACTCAACGTGACGTTTAGCCGCCGATGCCGGTAATACTTCGTAATGCAGCCGTTTTTCCACCGATTATTCTTACGCGTTTCAATGTCCGTGCGGTTTCCTACCGTAATCCACCCGTTATCACAGTTCTTTCGTACACTTCTTTTGCACACCTTTTTGCATAGTCCCTATTTCTTAGCGTATTCTAGGTGCTCATAGTGTGTCATTTACTTCGCTTCTTCTTAGCTTTTTATTGTTAGCTAGCTAAAACATTCTTTTGTGCTTTCAACTACGATTTCAATCACAACAATATGCACCTTTCAATCAATCGATTTCAATCAATAACGAGGTTTCCTACCGTAACCCTGGTGTACTTGTAGAGGATGGTGAAGTTGTCGCCTCCATCATCGGATAACTCGGTTCTCCTGGTCGTCGGCCACGAGTCGAAGTTGTTCCCGAAGGCGACTGCCGATGGACACACACACTGGTGGCGGATATTCGTCCGATTGGCCAATGGATCCGATCGGACGCTCATTGAGAAGGTAATGATTTGTTACAAGATCTTGTTATTAGGAACATTTTTAGGACTGTTGGCGTAACACAGCGTTTTGTGCCTACGCCTTGTTTACACGTTAGTCTAGGAAGGCTTATGTCATATTCGTTCTTTTGGATATAATTTTGTCTAAATGTTTCGATGTCGAAGTTTCAATGTCAGCGGCGGTGAAGCACCGTAGCGATCTTATTGTTAGCCTTATTGGCCACAATAATTAGCTAATTTTTATACCTTGAACAAATATTTTTATTAACTTCCTGGACTGTAAAAGTCGCATTGTTCCAGGTGACGTTCCACCTGCACCCGTCATTCAAACATCCGGTCCGCAAGGTGAAGCGTGCGCCCTTCGAAGTGTCCGCGTCGGGATACGCCGGATTTCCCGTTCCGATCTCCATTCGATTCCGCGATGATCCGCATGTCTACCGGATCGAATACGACTTCAATCTGACCATGGCCGAGTGGGGATACTTTGAGGTACGGTGTGTTATCGCTGGGTTTGAACCTTTATCTTCATCGCAGGATCGACGTCTTTTCTATAGAACGTGTTGCGTGCTATGGAAAAAGACTTTGTTTGAAGCGTACTGTTCATATAACAGTTTCTTGCTCTATTGGTCATTTACACTGATATTAATGCATAGTATCTGTAAATGGAAGACATGATACACCGAAGAGTTCGAAAGCATAATCACATGTTTTGTTATATTACGCGTTTGAATATTGACTGAAGCCTATAAGTTGCAACGAAAGCTGCACCAACAATAAGTAGTACCTAAGTATTACTAAATCTACCTTCCTAACACTGATTGAGCTTACTGAACAGCAAGTAAATTGATCGTTGTAGGAGAAGAAGACAGTGCACAGAGAAGGAGTGATTGCTCAACCAGCCAAGGAAACTGTTGAAAAGAAGGCCACGAAGAGGTTGGTAACATCGCCAAGAATCTCTGGTACATAACATGCCTTTCTAAAGCTGCTGCTGCTGCATGCTCAGTGTGTTCATCTTCAAACAATGAGAGTTGTATGCTCAGGTCACATGCATGTGATGAACATCATGTATACAAAAATGATAATACAGTGATTGTAAGGAGTTATCTGCAACGTTTCAATGGCGCCGCCAAGAATAAGAACCGCCTGGATAAGAACCCTCGGACAAAGGATAATCAAATTAGCGAGCATTGTTCTAGGGTTCTCATTCAGGCGGTTCTTATATTGGGCGGCGCCGTTTCGATAGATGGATTTCTTTTTACAGATCCTCTTCATTCAATGAAGCAATTGCCGTACAACCGAAGAAGATTCGTCCCTCTCCACCGAACGGAAAGACGCAACACTCGAGCGGGTCACAGACAACTGCACGGTACGCAACCTTTCTTGCATTATATAATATTATAATAATTTATACGTTGTATGAAAAACATCGTAAAAAGAAGAATAACAATAGAAATATGTTTGTATGGCACAAGAGTAGAAATATATACAAGTGAAAGTTATTTATCTTGTAAAGTGAACTATTGTGTAGATTTATATGCAAATGTAAAAGATTTCTATATACAGATGTAAAAGAAGTAAGCTACTTTGTGTTTCAGAGAATATATACAACCTTAGCCCCATTAGAAATATTAATTGTATAGCAGTAATTGCGAAAGAGTTATTTGCAGTGTTTCGATATATTATCTGTAGTTACTCATTTCAGATCTCCACCGAATATATTCTTCCCCATTTTGCCAAAGAAGCCCTCCCCACCGTCTACAGTATCCACCGGTACTGCGACAAAGTAAGCCACCGCTTCTTGTTATTAAATTTTCCTTATAAAGGAGAAAGGATTCCAGTCAAAACAAATTACTCACTGTTAACACAACATGTTAGCTAAGTTCCATATCTTATTGTTAGGACAATACTACAGTAAGCCTTACAATTGTCTTGAAACATGAATTTTTCCCTCAGGTCATCACCAAAGCTCACCATCTTCCTCAACTCTCATCCCTCGCCGCCAACACGAACCAATGGAAATCCTCCATCCAAGGCATCCGGAAGTTCTGGAACTCCGCCCACATCAAAGGAAGTCTCCGCACGATCGGAGCCAAAAGTCCCCAAGAAGAGGAAGTCGGATCCGTCTAGGACCAAGGCGAAGGATGCTAAGAAGACCTCGGGGACGCCTGGTACCACGGTAGCCTCATCGGTCACCTCATCGGTCACCTCATCGGTTACCTCGGCTCCCAAGAAACCCATGTCCGACCCTCCATCGTGGCCGATTCCTATGACTCCACGCTGCGACGGATTCGACACTCCGACACCGAGTCTGCAAGTTTCGATGGCATCGCTCCGGAAGCAGATCGAACGGCTTTCCGATCCGGACATCGTCTATCGAGTGGCGAATCTCCTGATCGAGTCGGACTCGATCCTGGAGGCGGAGTCGACCAAGGACTCCTCGCCGTTCCTCTCGTTCGATTTGGCCAAGGCGAAACCAGTGACGCTGGAGAAGTTGTCATTGCTGTTGGCTGCGCATTAAGTTGGGTTTTTGCCACACGAACACCTTAAGGAACTTTAAAATACCTTAAAATTGGCTACCCTCAAAAACTGAGAGGATAGAGCTAAGCTATTTTTCTTGAAAGCGCATTTTGGGTGTTTCTTACAATTCTGCTCTTACAATTAGGGTAGCCGATTTTCTTCCTCTAATTATCCACGAGTTTAGTAAGACTCGCGCTAGCAAAAGCTATCTTTACACGTATATCAGATATGCTAAAGAATTTGTTGTTGTTGTTATTGACTGTGAGCACCGGTTGTATTTCGATCTGGTGCACACGTGACGCGGCTGTCGCACGTCGCGGTCGGCATTGTTATGGTTATTATTATGTTGCTTAATAAGCTACAGTACGAAGTATACATACCTATGTTGCGAGTACTTATGATAGCGTGTGATATTGAGATTAACACTACTTTATGTTGTATGTGTAATATGTTCGTACTTAATAATCATATTCTAATCATTACCATATCATCGTGTTTTCTGAATCATGTATGTACATAACGGTAATAAAATGATGGAACACGAGTACCATAGTCTACATAATACACAAATCATGACAGTATAACTATTATAGGACACTACGTGTTGTGATCGCTGGTCTAATAAGCCTTATTTGCATACGCATAAGAAAGGGAGAGGCAAACTTTAGACTAGGAATTTCACAACAGTTTTAGAGCTTACAATTAGGTATTTTACAGAGAAGATCACAATGTTCGAGGCACGCAGTCCCAAAACCCAAAAAATGTCTTCCTTTTCCTATTCCTACCGCGAAACAGAAATAGCTCCTCTGTATTTGTTATCTTGTCTTATCTATGGAAGTGTGTTCATCATGATAAAGCGACTCGGACAAGTCACGCTGATTGTAGTGGAAACCAGCTGATTGTAGCATTTGTACGGCTATGGAAAGCACGTGAAGACTTAATTCTTGGACTACAACCGGACAGCCTCTGTGAAGAAAACGATATGTATGTGTATCAAAATCAACAATGCTGAATTGTAAGTTATGTATACTTACGCATACTTATGCTTGTAGTTCTTGTAGTAACAGATAGCAATGAACAATTAAACGGAGAAGCAATGAACAATATTTTGTGCAGCTTAAGTCATAACATACAATGTAGCGACAACAAATGCAATATGTATCTCGTACTGATAATGAACAATATGACACCGATTTGTGGATAGAATGTGTGTGACACAATCATCACACCGTGTGGCACCAATGATATGCCTGTAAATACCCGAAGGATGGATGGGATTCCATTCTCGTATAGGACGGTGTCTGACTGGACGACATCAAGCAGCAGACGATGGTTGGCACCAGCAATGTTTTGTACCTAAGTTATGTAATGATAACATCCTCCACTATAAAAGTCAGTGCCAACCACGGGTCATGAAGCACTACACGTGCTTGATCATCTTATTGTTAGGCGTGATATGTCAGGTGTCCCTGAGGCTTATAATAAGACCCATTTTAAAGTTTATCAATTTCCACCATTTGTACGACTATTGTAGAGTTGTTATTGTATTATATTTGCGATGCATCAACATTTCATTATTACTTTAGTATAATTTTGTTCAATAATAAACTATGATGCAGAAATGTACGGCTTTGTCTTCGGTTTCGTGCTGGTTGCATTTTCTTCTGCTGAACTTCATCGCTTCTCGCTTCATCGGACGCCTTCAATGTTCGAACGGTTATCAATAGAAGGCAAACTGGAAAGACTCGAGGAGCTGCGGAAACCGACATCTTCTAATGCAACTGGCAGATGGAGAAGCATGCATTCGGTATGTTATATAGTACTTTTTTAGAAAGCGAAAGGAGAAAAGTTTCAATAACCTTAAGGAGGTCTATAAACCGTAAAAAGCAAAAACCACCGTCTCCATATATACTTGCCCCGCTCACAAACTTTGCTTTTTACTTGTGCATACATTTTTGCCAAAATGAAATACATAAGGGTTTCACAGCTCCTTTTACACATTATCTACTTTAGTACACCGATTTCTATGACTCTCTACTGATTACGAATGTTACGATTGGTACGCCACCTCAGCAGTTCAGAGTAAGTTGATGTTGCTATTATCCTTTATGAAAAGAAGCTCCGTTTCTCCTCCAGTATCACAAAGCTGTTGTATTGATTAGTAAGCGGCCTAATTGTAAGATTGTAATTAGAGCTCTTCTTTTAGATGGTGATTGACTTCCAGTCGGGAAACCTTTGGGTGCCGGATGCGACTTGCGGTGCCATGCATCACAGCATCTGCACCGACGACATCAACTGCCAAAGCTCGTGTGAGTGTGCAACATTTTACATTTTTCTAAAGTAAGACCTTTGAAGCATTCTACAATAGCAATAAGGTATGTATGATATATCGAGTACACAAGGATTAGAGAATGGGATTTCAAAACCAGAATTCTTATTATTTTTTATAGATTTGTGTCATGCCGCATGCCCAGACAAAGATTGTTGCGGTCAGCAACGATCAGCTCATCAATTGCGTCCATCGCGCCTTGCTTTTGGAAACCAAAACAAGGACATTCCGAATGCGTAAGTTATTTAATATTCTCATTTAGATGTCTAGGAAACTAGTACATGTACTGGGACAGTATTTTCACCATTTGGTAATGTTATATTTGTACGTGAATAACACACGGTATGTTCAGGCCGGGAGGTTGCGATGGACATCGCAATCGATTCTATTCAACCTCATCATCAACGTATGCCGAGAATGATCAAAGGTGGCAAATCGACGATGGTCACGGAAAAGTCGATGGATTCCTGGGCATTGACACGCTTGTGGTGAGTTCGTCCGCATGCTACTCTCATTGTCAGCATTACGAAGCAAAATTCCTATATCGCCAGTTTAAAATTTGCGTATTTCTTTTGACACACTTGTAGTGAGTTTGTTTTCATACCAATCACCACATTTTGAAGCAATTCCTGTATCACCAGTTTAAAATTTGCCCGTTCCTTGTTCACTCTTCAAATTCCTCTATGTTTGTATGCAAATGAAATAGGCACATCAGACCGGCAACCATGAAACGCTGTGCTACGTAAGTTTGCACGAGATGCTTACTGTTTGGAACCTCAATGTTCAGTTCACATAATTTGCATGAAAAGTGAGCTAATTTTCAGCTTGGCGATAGCCTTTCGATTCCTGGTGTATCATTCGGCCAGGCCACGTACATCCACAATTACTACCAAGACGAGCCCGTTGACGGTGTCCTGGGGTTCGCTTTTCCCTCTGCGGCTCTTGGTACGAAGTTTCATGGTGCACTACGTCAAGTATCTTACAATTAGGTAGTATACTGTATATGACCACATCTTCAAGTAAGCTTAATCGAAACTTTTAGAAATATGTATCACACAGCTTAAGACAAGCAACAACTGAAGCTGTTCATTGGGCAAAGAATCATAATTGTGCTCAGGACTGGTCGATGAACCCATCTTCACTGTTCACTTCGATCAATCTGCTGACAACGGGAATCAGGGAGGGGAAATCGTTTTTGGAGGGGTAAGGGAAACTATGTTTTTCCAATCAAGATAATAAGTTAGCAGTTTCCTACACAAGTAGGAATCTGTATCATTAACCTATGTATTCCTTATGTACTTCAAGAAGTAACTGTTCTAGATCGACACCGACGTCTGCGACAGCAAAGTGAACTATGCTCCATCAGCAACGGATTATCAATTTAAGTTGGATGCTGTTGCACTCAACGGTTATACAAATCAAGCCTCGTGGACGGTTAGTTGTCTTCCACTACCTCAGCATCCCTCTAACAATGAAAATATTCCGTTGTAGCTGCCAGGTGTGATTTGTAAAGCAAAGAAGAGGTTCTAACAAAAAAAAGCAAATCTTATTGTTAGAAGCGTTTGAACATGTCGATTTATGGCACAAGAAGTTGCAAAAAAAGAGTTTGACGCTTGCCTGATCCCTTCATTAAGGCAATCAGCGATCCATCCGTGACAATGATCTCAGGACCACAGGAAGTGACCGATTTGTTAGCGAAAGAAGTTGGAGCTACGGTCAGACTTTTCTCTGCAACTTGCTCTTACTATGTGTGGATTTTCTTGCTACTCTACAACTATTAAAAACTCCCTTTAAAATGCACTTTCAGAAACTTGACGACACGCACTACATGGTACCATGTAGCTCCACGTTCACTCTTGATCTCGTCATCAATGATGTGTCGTATTCCATCGACAGTACGGATTTGATCTACCCTGTTCCTTTGATTTACCGATCTGGTGACATGTGCCTCCTTGGCATTCGCATCTTGGAGCCGTCGTCCGAATTGGCTCCAACATGGATACTTGGAACACCGTTCCACCGAAGAATATGCACGGTCTACGATGTCAAGAACAAACGAATGGGATTCGCGAAGCGGATGAATGCACACTAACGGCTTTCCCTCTTTGTAAGATATTTGCTAGAGTAACGGGTTGTATTATACAGTATTATGTTCCATAATAAATATTTCATACAGTTGTGGCCCGATACAACACAGAACTACCAGTCACAAGACGTTACAAGCCCGAGGGTTTTTGAGAGGATCATAAACTGGGTATTAGGCCTTGTATATCTGGAAGGATTGCGGTCAGATTGTAAGGTGCAGACATCATCTTCCTGGTGTTCCTCGCGCTATTCCCGAGTGATGATGGAGTTCGCAGCTCTAATGTTCCTTCTCCACGACATCAGATCCAGCGCGTCTTCCGGCCCAAGTCACAGATTCTCTCAATATACTCGTCAAGAGAGATAACAAAAACAAAGACATGTAAAATGCACAGATCCCTGATTACAGTGTTAATGTACTGTGATAGGGGGCAGACTGGGTGTTTGCAAATTCCCATCCAATAAACAGGAATACGCTTGCAAAACAGGACGAACGACAACATCGCCAACCGTTGGTGATTGGCACCCAGACAACACTTTACCTTTGAAAGTAGCGTTTTATTGGTTGACAATAAACATAACGACAACGTCTAGACCATTCAACGATACGGTACCCTTTCATGATTCAGCAAAATAACGATATGCAACGTCTACAGTAACACAGCATAAAACAGTGGCAGCAACCGTGTACTTTCACATGTCGGCGATGTTTTTCCCGAGTACCATATTCTTACCTGACGCCGTACCGTATAAACATTGTTTGATCCAATCTTATTGTCAGGGTTATGAATACGCTTTTACAAAATTAAATATTGTAGTGATAGTCGGCTATTTGTCGCAGTCAGATAAGGCAGTAATATGTATATCAGTAGTGGTTCTATTATATTATCCTTCTTCTCAATTATCATTAATTATGGTTATATACTTTAAGTCTACACTTTACCTATCTTGTAAACTTTCAAAGGATGAGTAAGATGGAATCGTACTTTCAGTGGAAGGAAAATGATGCGTCTTCTTCTTCTCTTTGTTGTGTGTGTGATTGTGGATGTGCGATCCGTCAACCCGTATGTGAGTGCTCAATTCGTATTCTAACCTAACATTACTATACTTTACTTACTTTATTACTTTAATTTCTAACCCTATAGAGTTCCAAACGTGCACTTACTTATTTACGAATTAGTTACGGCTAGATCATACATTTCTACTAGAAATAACTTGAAATAGAAGGAAATACCTGAGCGTTGTTTTTTTAAATTTTTGTAAATTTATATAACACATATATGTATATATTGTAATGTCTATGCACATAGTGTATATTTTACAATCACTGGTGCAAGTTTAGGATACGCCAGCGTTCAAGGCAACTGTGAAAGATAAAATGACGAAACAGGTATATATAATATTATAAATACAATGACTTTCATATAATCAGTTAACATCGATTTCAAATTTGCATATTTTTTTTGTTTTAGAGCATCAACTCTGTGTTCCTGTATGCAGAGTACTCAAAGAAGAAATACATGAGGCTCAAATATTCCTAAATGGTGCTGAAGTGTTTAAAACACTTATTTTCTTTTCTCCTGTGTTACGCAGTTCTTAATCTTACCGAGAAAACGAGTATCATATTCAACTACAGAGCGGACTGGTGGATGAAATACATATGCAGTGTTTCCATCATTTGCATACCAACATACAAGATAATGACGAATGAACAAAGAAATATGCAAATTTTTAAATCAGCGATCTAATTATAAGAATGCTTAAGAACGAGTGCAAGTACTTATAAAAAGGCTAAGCCACCAATTCACCCCCCCCCTCACCCTCATGAAAAATAGAAAGGTATTATAAAATGATTTTTTTGACACACAAAAAGAGGAATTCGAACATTGTTAAATGATCGTTAAAGAAGGTTTAAACTCACTTTTTAAAGTACTATGTCCCCGCTTGTCCTAAGCGTGGTTGACACTTCTGCAGCTTGTTTAGTGATATAGATGCCAATTGGGTGTTTTATGAGCCTTTAAAGACAGAAAATCGTCAAAAAATAGCACATAACTATGCCCTATTTATTCGTGTTTTAGTGCTAACATAAGATACGGGTATAATAAGAAAAAAATGCGTTCACTCCTTCTTTAAAGAAGGAGAAAGATCACTCTAACAAAGCTATGCCTGTATGCGTAGCCTTATCTTTGCTGTAAAGTAAAAGTAAAGTTCTCCCGAATCAAGGCCTATTCGCCTGCGGGGAGGGGGGTCCCAAAGAGGCCGGGACACATGGGGCATTTAAGTCCGGAGTTGCCCAACCTCTTCGCCAAACCTATTACTTTCGTCTCTTTGCCATGAAACATGAATAAGCAGTGCATAGTTAAGCTACGTGTTAGTTTTGACGAATATGCCCGTTCTTCTATTGTAAGCCCCATAAAACACTCAATCGGTGTTTATATATCACTTAAGAACCTAGAGAGGTATCGACCACAACCAGGGTAAACATGGGTAACGTGGGTATAGTGCTTTGAAAATGTGCTTACTCCTTCTTTAGGCATAAGAGAAAAACTAGCTTATGTATTATACGCTTGTTCGTTTTTAACTTTGCAGGAAGAAGACCGTTTCGAGAAGTTGAACGATGAGCATAGTAAAGTGCTCACTGAAGTGGGTGAATTTGTGACGGATAAACTGAATGAGTTTCCGAGAAGCGAGGACGCTCCGCTGCCGGCCGACGGCAGCACGTATCCTCACGAGTTGTACGACTATCTCGAATACGCGAAGAAGGAAAAAGACAACATTCCGGCTCAGCACAAGGTATTACGTACTACAAGAATAAGAATAAGAACTAAGGCTCAGCCTCTTTTTGCGTTATATTATAAGAAGAACTAAGATGAAGCCAACAAATCGGAGTCAGATCTGTCAATAGTAATTAGATTTTGAACGACCTTAATTTTATTTCGAAAACTATCCTTCAGGCCAATTTCACGAAAAGAATTGCGGCGGATTTACGATATTGTATTGGGAAAGTACGTTGATCATTTATTTTTCTAAACATCCACTTTAACATCTCACTACACTGGATAAAAGAAAACGAAGCAAAACGAAGCAAAACATGCGTGTGTACGAATGACTTACGCAAAACAACAAAAAAACTGTTCAAATGTTTTGTACGAAGAACGTGTCAGTCAGAGAATATTGTCGTCGGCAGATGTGAAAACAAATAACACAATTTATTATTAGAAAGAAGGTTTAGTACAATATAAAACAAAAAAGGCTACCGTTTGTTAGAGAAAGAAAGTTAGCCGGTTTCGGCCTCTATCACCTGACCGACTAACCCAACCCTGAAGCGAGGCCATCATCAGAGATGACTCCAGAGCTGGAATATTAATAAGGTTAATGGTAACGTAGTAAAGGGGTTAAAAAGGTGAGAAACATTCGGGCACAATGACTTATACAACTTGCAAACTAACAATAAGCATACACATATGAAGATATTAGAACCTTTTCTTTAAAAAGATTATTAGTCTCGTATTCTATTATATGTAGATGAAGATCTTCAAGAAGTTCTTGTCGCAAGAGGATCAAAAGATAATGGATCGCATAATTTCACATTTTCCAACCACTATTCCAAACACTCTCGAAGGACTCACGAAGATCGACAGCTTCGTATGTGCTTTTACCGAAAAAAAAAACGACATAGCAAACACTTTAAAAAAACACTAACGTACACTTCACTGAGGAGGAGATGAGGGGCCATAACTAAAAAAGAAGCCTGAATAGTTAAGTATGCCACAATCCTATTTAAAAAAAGTAAGCATTGTGCTGCCTTCAGAAAAAAGCTGCTGGATCAAACTATGCTGCTGAGCTCGCCGTGTATATTAAATACGCGCAAGTGCTGTATGTTGCTGAGGATATCGCGTTCGAGCCGATTCATGCTAGAATTTATCCAAACGAAACATAAACTACCGTGAAGGCATAGAAACTCTTGCTGTTGTGAATTGTTCCTCACATGTTGTCTTTTTTCACGAGCTACTATTGTGTTATGTAAAGAAACAAATGTTGCGAGAATAAAGAAGTCAAACATGTTACAGTAGTGTTACAGTAATTGTATACATCGACAGGCTGTTTGTACGCATCAATCACAATTGTATAATACTATTGGCACATCTGACTCCGTTCTGCACGAATATCCGACTGTTTATTTATTTATTTATTTATTCGAATTCCAAGGCATTTGGTAACAAGGCAAATGCACTTACAGGGATTGGGGTTTATGGGAATAACTACTTATAAAACGAAGGGATGATTTGTTAATGTAGGGGAAGGGCCATGATGTTGTCGATGATCGTCTCGGGGGAGTGGGTATCGGTACTGGGAAGCGAACTTAGCAGACTATTCTATTTCCTAACTATCCTCATGAAGAAAAAGTGGTGATTTTCATATGCGAACAATGGATATTTCAAGCGAAGGTGTGAGTTACGGAGTTACCTGCCTGATGGGCTTGTTGACCTAACCAAAAATTCGGAGAAGTCGATGTCGTAATAACCATGTAGAATCATACAACATACTGTTAGGTCGAGAAAATCATCCCTTCATCGAATGGGATTCGCGAAGCGGACGAATTCACACTAACGACTTTCCCTCTTTGTAAGGTATTTGCAAGAGTAACGGGTTGTATTATACAGTATATGTTCCACAATAAATATCTCATACAGTTGTGGCGGATACAACACACACAAAACGTTACAACCCCGAGGGTTTTGAGTGAGTCAACTGGTATTATGTTGGCCTTGTCCATCAGGAAGGTTTGCGGCCAGATTGTACGGTACAAGCTTCGTTTTCTTTGTCTTCCTCGCGCTATTCCCAAGTGATGAGCCTGCAGCTCGAACGTTTCCCATTCATATACGATACCCGATCCAGCCCGTCTTCCGGCTCAAATAATAAAGTCTCACGGTGGCCGCACCGTACTCGTCTAAAGAGCTAACAAACAAAACAAGTAAAATGTGCACATTTTTGAATTCAGTGTACCTCCAGTGTGTAAGGGACTGGACTCCAGGACTGGGTGTTTGCAAATTCCCATCCAATAAACAACGTGTATGCGAAATGACAGGAATACGCTGGCAAAACAGGGCAACGCTCGTAACGAGCATTGCAAACTGTTACTGGGTGGCACCCAAACAACAACACTTTACTTTTGTCAGTAGCATTTTATTTGTTGACAATAAACATAACGACAACGTCTATCAGGAAGATTTGCGAATAACACAGCATAAAACGATGGCAGCTACTGTATACCTTCACATGTTATCTCTTTCCGAGTACAATTGCACACCGTTCCGTACAAATATCCGACCCTCACTATATGATCAAATCTTATTGTTAGGGCTTTGAATACGCTTTTGCCAAATTAAATCTATAGTGACAGTCGGATATTCGTACAGAACGGAGTCAGATAAGGTAGTGATCTCTATATCAGTAGGTTCTATTCCAACTATCGTTAACTATGGTTATCTACACTTTATCTCTACACTTTTACACTTTACCTATCTTGTAAATTTTCAACAGATGAGTAAGACGGAATCATACTTTCAGTGGAAGAAAGATGATGCGTCTTCTTCTTTTCATTGTTGTGTGTGTGATTGTGGATGTGCGATCCGCTAATCCGTATGTGAGTGCTCAATTTATTTCAATTTAACGCTACTGTACTTTACTGTACTTTATTACTTTACTTTCTGACACTATAGAGTACCAAACGTGTACATATTTATTTACAAATTATTTACGGCTAAATTATACATTTATGCTAGAAATAACTTGAAATAGAAAGAAATAGTACTTGAACGTGTATATATTTTTTGAATTTATATAATACATGCATGTATATATCGTAATTTCAATGCACATAATGCATATTCTTACAATCGCTGACGAAAGTTTAGGATACACCAGAGTTCAAGGCAACCGTGAGGGCTAAGATGACGAGACAGGTACATATTATAAATAAATACAATGACTTTCATATAATCCGTTCCCATCAATTTCAAATTTGCATATTTTTTTGTCTAAGAGAGAGAGTTTCTGTGTTCCTGTATGCAAAGAAAAAAACAGATAGGGCTCAAATAACCCTAAGTGACCGCTGAAATGTTTAACTCACTCATTTCTCCTACTGCCAATACTGATTTTCGTTTGCCAGTTATGCTTCTTCAAGAAAACACAAGATGATGTTAACCTTATCATTGAAATTGCAGAATATGTATTATATTTACATACGCTACGCCTTGCAGGAAGAAGACCGTATAGAGCAACTGGACAAAGACCTAAGTGATGCGATCGCGACAGTGCATGAAAATGTGACGGTGAAGATTGCGAAATGCGACGACGCGCCGATCCCGAACGACGGCAGCACGTACAATTCCGAGTTGTACGATTACCTCGAGTATGCTAGGAAGCACAAAGACAGCATTCCGGCAGTGCACAAGGTACTGTGATGCCTAACATTATAATGAGTGCTTGTGTCTGTCAGTCGCGGTAGTAAACCCCTCGGATCCGTGAGCTAGAAACCTCCCAGGTTTCTGCTAACTAATGGACATTTCCGTTGAGCTCACCGGATCCTCCAAGGTTTCAAGGTCGCGGATTCCGGGGGGTTTACTACCGCGGCAGTTACATCACTGCCATACTAAGGCTCAAGGAAAAATTTCATTAACCCTATTACAATATTAAAGGATCAGTATTAAGAGATCGCATGCAGCAGCATTTGTGTTGCAAATGGAACAAGTATCACGGAAGAAACACACAAGTATCACGCATCACTCAAAACCTAAACCCCACACTCAACAGTCTTGTTACTTTGCGTTCTTGAATATACTTATCGGTAGTTTGCTTCAATACTGGCTACAGTATACAAAAATAATTATTTTTTGAATTCCTGCAGAAATTGATGTTATCTCTCTTGTTAAATTATCTCGAAAACCACATGGTTTTGAAAACTCACACTTTTTCAACGTACTGAACGCGTCTTGTTAGTTCTTCTCTTACTGGGAGCATTTTCCTTATGTTTTCTAAATTTTTCAATTTTAATTTTATCTTCAATACCACCACTCAAAAAACCAAAAAATCGAAAAAATACGTATACATAAATAATATTATTGGCATACCTGCCGCCGTAGTAGTAACACTATTCTTCTTCTTCCTTACACCGTTCCCGCATTCGCAGGGTCGGTGCTTCCCTGGCAGTAGCACTACTACTTATGTGAAAAGAACATAGTACTCCTTCTAACTTACAACGATAGGAAAAAACACTAACCTTCCCTAGATAAATTTCCCATCACGTTTAAATCTTAGTGTTAGCCCACAAAAATGTGTAATTGCAAAGAATTTTTGAATCAACACCACACCTTCGTATCACCGATTTTATCCTCCTTTCATGTCAAACGTTTTGCTATTCAGGAGGATATATGCACAAAACGGAGTCAGATATGCCAATAGACTTAAAGGAGGCCAGAAACCGTTGTTCCTCGGAGGCAAAAATCACCGTTTCCTTATATAGTTGCCCCGCTCATAGAAGTTGCAGGTCTCTTATACACGCAGTTCTGCTAACCCAAAGCAACGGTTTCTGGCCACCTTTAAACAATGATAGTCTTATTTCGAAAACCTTCCTTTAGGTCGACGTCGGAAAAAGGATTGCGGCGAATGTGCGCACGTCCATTGGCAAAGTACGTTGACCATATGTATATTTTAAAGTTTCTTAAAAAATAAAACAAAGCAAAGCGAAGCTAAGCATGCTATGACATCACAGTCATCGTCATCCCTCTCACCTATGTCATCGTCCCTCCACAGAATGAAGACGATGACGAGGAAATGATCAAACTCGACCTGTGAACTTTACCTTCCAACGTTATCTATGAGCTATCGTTTTACTTGGCTTGCATCCCAGAAGATTGATGTATACTTTGATATTTCATACACGCGTGTACAAATGTCTTACGCGCAAAAATTGTTTTTCGAATGCTTTGCACAAAGTCAGAGAATATTGTCGGCAGCTGATGATTACTCTCATATTCTATTTTAGAT
Organism: Koerneria luziae; assembly: GCA_014805365.1. Classification (NCBI taxonomy): domain Eukaryota; kingdom Metazoa; phylum Nematoda; class Chromadorea; order Rhabditida; family Neodiplogasteridae; genus Koerneria; species Koerneria luziae. The sequence continues at coordinate 17,061 of JACMIJ010000362.1, forward strand.
GAAAATCTTCAAGAAGTTCTTGTCGGAAGAGGATCAAAAGATACTGGATCGCATCATTTCACGTCTTCCAGCCACTATTCCAAATACTCTCGAAGAACTCGCGAAAATAGACACTTTCGTATGTGTTCTAAAACATAAAGAAAACTCAAACAAAACTCATCAATGTACTCTTCAATATAATAGAGAGGAAAGGCCATAACTCAAAAAAAGAAGCCTGAATAGTTCTTGAGTGCTAAAACACTCACTTTTTTCAGTTCTAGATATGTCTGTCACAATCTTATTGAAAAAAAATAGTATTATAAACACTCAAGCACTAAAGAGTGCTGCTTTCAGAAAAAAGCTGCTGGATCAAACTATGCCGCTGAGCACGCCGTGTACATTAAATACGCGCAAATGCTGCGTGTTGCCGAAGATGTCGCGTACGAGCCGATTCTTGCACGACATCATCCAGAGGAAACACCAAACCAAGCTACCGTCAAGGCATAGAAACTTGTGTCGTTGCTCACAGAAAAATAACCCTCAAATTTGAGGGTTTTATACACTGTTTACTGCTGCAGTGTTACAAACCCTCACTTTTTTCAGGCTTTTTTGAGGGTTGTTTTTCTCTGAGTGTAAACTGTTCCTTACATGTTGTCTTTTTCACAACCTACAACTATGTACATGTGTTGCGTAAAGAAACAAATGTTGCGAGAATAAAGAAGTCAAACTTGTTACAGTAATGTTACAGTAATTTTATGCATCGACAGGCCGTTTGTACTCATCAATCACAATTGTATAATACTATGGGCATACATGACTCCGTTCTACACAAATATCCGATAATAAAATCTTATTGTTAGACTTCCTTATAATTACACAAATTTGACAGAAAGTTCAAATTTTTCAGAGACCTCACAAAAGGGCATGCTCATTCCAGCGCCTGTTAATGGTAACGACATGCAACGTTCACAACAACACCGTACGTCGTCCTTGACAGTCACAATCTGCAGTTTTGCATTTCACTCTGATATTTCGACAAAGGGCTGTTGAAGAATGAACGAAGGCAATTCTGGACAGGCACGAAACCAAGCGATTAAAAACGCTGATTTTGCTTTGCCATCGATAGCGTCAATGTCCTGTAGACATACAGTATCGACATGTGATAGCACACGTATGCATAACATTTACAGTGACATAGCGCAAAAGAGTTGGCTGTAAACAACACAATAACTTTGCATCGTATCCGACTAGACCTATTTACAATAACTACCTGCGCAATCTATGATACAATAACATGTTACAAGTACATAAGCACGGACAAGCGCATGTCGACAGGCACTTCTGTCTCTTGTTTACGAAGTTTGCACCTCTTTAGGAAATCATGATAATCGTGTCGTTCCTTCTTCTGTCAATCCTCGCTATGGGAGCAAGCCAGGATGCGAATGGAAAAGACGCCACCAAGGTACTATTGGAATACCTTACTCCGTTCTGTACAAACAATACAAATACTGTCGATTTATTATATAATGGTATCTTATTGTTAGTTTTCTTTCCAATTACCCATATTTGCCAAAGTGTTCAATTTTTTCAATAATTACAGTCGGATATTTGTACAGAACAGAGCCAGATATTTCAATAGTACAAATACCCGACTGTCGCAATACGGTCAATTTTGTAGGCGTATTCAAATTGTTCACAGTTGATAGCAGATGGGAAATGTCATAGGATTGCGAAAAATTGCAATACTTTGCTAGGAAACATAACAATAAGATATCATTATACAATAGCAGTCGGACATTTGTACAGAACGGAGTACAGTATACCAATATATGCAGAACTTGCAATTGAATTTTTCAGGCCCCCACACCAGAATCGGATCTTGGAAAATTGACAGAGGCGGTGAGTAGCCCGGATCCATTTTGGTGCAGCTATAACTATTATTATACAATTCACTCAAAATGCATGAGAAGCTGCTTGAAGCAGCAGCAAATGATTTGCTCGGAATACTGACTGTAGTTCTATACGAATATTACGTATGTATGCACAGCATATTGTTTCCACCAGTCTACCGTACCTCACATTTGCATACGAACGCAAAGACTTTTTCGGCAAGATCAAAGAAATATGCAAATTTAAGGGAAGTTCCACCGTAAAAGCATTATGTATGAGTAAAAACATGAGTTGGGTGAATTTCGTCAATGCGATTGAACGAATTTCGTGCAGCGTCAAGCTGACACATTACTTTGGATTGCATCTTTTGATCTTTCTGATCTTGGAATCTCTTGTTTTTATATCTTCTGACACCTCTAGAAGGCCAAACAATAAGTAACGTACCAACTTCAAGAGTAAAGTAAAGTAAAGTAAAGTAAATTATGTAATCCCGAATCCAGGATTATTCGCCTGCGGGAGCACCTGAGGGGTAGGGACTTCAAGAGTTAGATATACTTGCAATTATATAATAGAAATTACAATGTAAGCAGTTTCGAATAAAATAACATGAGCTCAGCAGCGAAAGATTCCACAATCTCCAGGAAACAATGCAGACGTCGTTTTCCAGGAGAAGCAGACGCTGGCAGAGAACATCGTCAAAAATAGCCAAATGATCGGCTCCCTAAGCAACGAAACGACAACATTTATGAATGGCGACGGATCACTGAGCCAGCAAGACTACTATGTACTACAAGCATGGACCAAAGAGAGGCTCACGAAGATCCCGAGCAATCTTCTGGTATGCATTGCATGACCCAAAAATAATGCTTTCAATGCAATGAACACTGCTTTCGTTACTAAGTTCACTCAGAGAAAAAAAGCCTCAAATAAGCCTGAATAGTGCTTGAGTGTTTAAAACACTCATTTTTTCAGTGTTAAGTATTTCGCAATCCTATTGAAAAAATGAATGTTTAAAACACTCAAGCACTAAAGAGTGTTTATAACACTCAAAATTTGAGGCTTATTTTTCTTTGAACACACCGTAGATAAAAAGGGGTTGCATCACAATTTCGTGTTTTGAAACTTCTTAGAATTTTAATAATTTAGGGAGCGCTTATGCCATGTAGCTGCGCAATATACTCTTTATGGATTGTTTAACAACATTGTACACAAAAGATATCAAAAAAATGTGTATTCGGAAAGTAATGAGACGAAATATCAAGGCAACCTGTGATGCAAGTTTGACGCATTTTTAGCCACCTTATTGTTAGGGAAACGTGTTTATTTGACATTTATTAATCTTGTATGTAAAAAAATGCAATAATGTATCTTGGAAAGGGCTTTTCACTGGTACCACTTAGAATTTTGTTGCTTGTTCATTAATCAAATACTCGAATGTATGCGGATGTAAACATATATCATTACATTTATCATTAACAACAGTCTATTCAGAATAATCTTGCACTATTATTCAGGAGCAAGTCAAGAAGTATATCCTGCAAAGAATGACAATCGACATTGAAACCGTAAGCATCTGGGAACGATTCCAAAAGCGCACAAACCATAACTTGTACCGTAAGCTAAATGGCAACCGTATTTCAGCATCAATCTCAAGTAATGCTCGATTTAGGATCAAATGCCATAATTTATGCCGATTAGTTGTTTACTGACAGAAATATCATATAAGCTTGTGCACTTCTGATTTGTGCGCCTTTTGGATCGTTCCAACATCTGGGCTTTGCTGAACATATAACATAATCAGAAGACCTAAGATGTTGCATACTGTATTACAGCTTGATAGACAGACAGCAAACGTTTGTTATTTTAGGTCTTACAATTAGTATACCATGTAAGTATAATATTGTGCATACATTAGCAGAAGGACTTCTTCAGATGCGCATAACAAAGAAATTATTGGAGCCAGAAGACGAAAAAGTAGTT
>JACMIJ010000363.1:0-13950 GCA_014805365.1 Koerneria luziae
GTTTGAGAAGATAACAGAAGAAAGTAATGAAGAAAGATTGTCTTGTCACTGAAGAGAAGCAGCAGGAGGCTGCGGTAGGAATGTGCACGAGTTCGTTGACATCCATTTCTCATAATCTGCCTTCCACTCATTGCCGATTCTCTCTTTAAATATGCTGTCGGCGGCTCGGATTTGCTGATTTGATGGGCGAAATTTTTATGATCTTCATTTTTTTTCATTGATGCCAAATTAAGCTTTCTGTTCTGACCGTGCTCACCTTGCTTTACCATCTTTTCTCTTATTGTTAGCAAGGTGAGAGCTGTTAGCTTGCATTACATATGCCAGCAAACAGACTTCCATAGTGATATTAGCTGTCAGTATTATGTTCTGTTGTTAGGATAATCGTGTGCATGACCTATTACAGCATTACAACAATCGAATAATGTGTTCATTGCAAGCAGGATTCGGTTACGTGTTATCCCCCTGTACTACAGTTCTACCAATAATCATGCTTTGAAATAGAAGAGCAAGTTGTCTCAACCAGTTTTCTGCATTCTCACTCACCGCCTTCTTACTCAGCCTCCCGCCGACCACAATAGCCTGTACTTTACTTTACAACTTGCGTGCATTACTGTTTATTGTGCTATTTCTATGGGCAAAATGTTGCGCTTGCGGTAACTTTTATAAAATACATCAAGACCGATTCAGTAACTTTTAATGTGCTTTAAATGGCTATTATCATGCTGTTTACAGCTGATAAGGTTTAGGGTTCACACAGGAAGATTGAAATGTCATTATTAGCGACGGAGTCCTTACGGCCTATCGATAACTTGATTGTCGCTTATACGGATAAGGATATGTATGTTGATCTATCGTGTTGAATTAGTTTGAACAGTGGGAAGGAATACATTAAAATAGAATGTAAGAATGTATTAGTGTTTAATGATTGATAAAAAATAAGTTCAGTAAGTTAGGAAGTGCTGCTACTTATTGTTAGGAAAGTAAGCTTTGTCGGTTTTAGTCTCTATCGTCTAACCGGCTAAACTTCTTCCCATGTTATACATATTGTATTTCACGAATAGTTACTTACTGTTTTTTATCGCCACACAAAGTTACTATGAATAACTGTTGCTCTCAACATGTGACTTTACTGTCAACATGACCGCACTATTCTGCCGATTCTGTTATGTGAACTTTCTCAATCTTTCCAAGTTATCAATAAAAGACTAATTGTAAGTACATTCTAAATATTATGTCATATGTCACTTTGGTCCTGTTTCGCTGCCATAACATGTTCCGTTTATACGTCTAGAGGGTCTAAATACGGTTAGCGAATAGATGATCTTTGGTCGTGCCTTCACTAATAGGACAACATCCCATGTGACCCGTGTTTTATGTCATTTCTCGTCCATTGATATGGAAAGGGTCCTCGGATTGTTTTCGTGCAATTTGCAGTGGTAATATGGCTTTTAATTTGGCAGTTTGTATAGTGCACTAGCTTATAGCGGGGGGGGGGCAAATGCTTATTCAGAGTCTTACTGTGAGTCTACTTTTTAAATAAACTTGTATTGCAACCTCATCCACTCGCCGTAATATTAATAATCATTTTAATAAAAAAATATAACAATAAGAACACACTCCTCTTTTGACGTCCAGTCAAAACAAAAAAACTTTCAAAGCAAGAATCCAATCTAGAATCTACTTGTAGATCTTTAGATTCCCTACAAAATAAGCTTTAATACAATAAATCCGCTTTTCTTCTTCAGAATAGCTTGCAGCACGCTGTTTCTTGCCAGTTCAAAGACGAGAGTAGCAATCTTTCCATTTGGCCGTCTCCCCTCCCTCTAATGCTCTTACACCTCCTTTGTGTTCCCCTCATGCTCTCTACACTTTCAATTTACGCATACTACGTATTTTACGCGTCTTGTGGCTCAATTATGCTGCGAACAATACGCCTTTTGCCGCTCTTCAGTCGCCTCCTGCTGTAGTGGACACAGCAGCTCCGCTGGATGTGTGGTGAGATGGCCGAGCGGTCCAAGGCGCTGGTTTAAGGCACCAGTCTCTTCGGGGGCGTGGGTTCGAATCCCACTCTCATCAGAAACTTTTTGCTTCTTTCGGTTTGCTCAGTTCTTTTAACCCGTTTGATTTTTTAAGCGCAAAACTGTGTTTTAGGGTTTGTAGTCCTAGACGGATTAGCAATTCTATGTTACAACTATAGTTTGTAAGGTTGGTATTGGGCAGTATTTCTCACTATTTGTTTAACTGTACCCTACACATTGCTCACCAGTAATTTGTTACCTATTGACTCCTAATGTTAATACTAACACAAGAACCTGCGTTTTCCCATGCAATAAATAAATCGGTGCACAGCTGATATAGAAGGGAGAGGAGGAGGGGGGAGGTGGGTGAGAGAGAGCGCATTTTGGGGTGACGTGCCAGTTGGGAACGGGTTGGATGGCGCCTTCCGTCTTCTTCGATTGAACGGTTTTAGTGTGACTTTCTGTTGGTTCAAGGCATAGTACCGCTACCTGTTCCTTACCTTTACCTTCATCCTTTTTTGTTGGCCCCGTTGAGGTGAGGCGGCGTTTGTTTGCGCATGCGTGGTCATTCTACCAGTGTGTAACCGTGTTTCTCAATAATGCGGTGACTGTTCTTCTTATTACGGTATGCTCGCTGCATTGGTTTTTGTACAACATGGCACAGTGCACAAAGTGCATCTTTTACAACGCTTAGAACTAGCTTCGCTAACAATACAATCTTTATAACACTCCTTGCCATTTTACTAACAATAAGAAGCGCATTGCTAGTGTTGGCAGAATGAATGATGGTATCCGATAGTTTTTTTTATTCATCCGGTCGCTCTTCTTTCATCCTACCTTTATCCGTACGGATAACTGCTCGTTCGTGTCATAGAGAGTCTGTGTCACCGGTCGGATGTTCATCCGACGGATAATCCCAATAAGTCATCCGAAAGGATGAACACTATCCGCTTTACCAACGCATTGTTCTCCACCATGATTGCCTTTCTTGGTTGTGACATTTGTTGTTTGAAATTGGATTCTTAATGGTAGCAGTCGGCAGTGTCAACCCTGAACAAATCTTTTTGGCGTGTATAGCTTCAAATATGCCGTGTTATGCCGCACATTGTAATTCAAAAAGATTTCGTAAATTCCACAATGAGATTTGCTTTGTTGTTGTGGAATTTACGCTATAGATGTCGAACACCACCGCTAATGTGTATTATCTGATCGCAAAGTGCAGCTGTACTTTTGTGGTTTCGGTCTCTTTTGATTTTAGGAAAAATCGCTTTCTGACATATCTGTAATGGCAAATTAGGCAAACGGACGGACGGTTAATTGCACCTTCAAACGTGTTTCTCGATTTTCATTGGCACATTTTGTGTGCCTTCCCAATTTTGCTCGACTTAGAAGCCTTACAGGGGCTTTTCTCAACTTCCGTATGTGTAGTGTTATAATAGCTGTTTTCTGCAGGCATACATTACACATCTTTACCAATACATAGCTTGTATGATTTGAGGATCTCTTATGGAGAGAAACACGCTTTAACCTATTCGTCAGTTCTCTCGTTGTGTTGATCATTGAGGCACTCCTACACAGTGTCAACCCTGCATTTTGACTGACAATTATGTTCATTCCTAAATAAAATGCGTTGGTGTTTCACGCCTTTTTAAGAGCATGTAATTTGCTGAATTATATGCTGTGTAAATTCGGACAGATCTTGGATGTAATGTTGTTATGGAAGTTTAGCAAAACGAAATATGTGCCACGAATAGACAATTTTAGCCATTGAAAGTTTTCCCCCTGTTCATTATGCAGCAATAAACGAGTAACTTGTATCGAAAACGTCTTTGAGCCTAACAACACGGCAATTTTTGATGAATAATACAGCAGTAAACATCGGGAAACTTATACGAATAATAGCTGTATGAGTTCCTTTTATAGTTCGAGCAAAAACATCCATGGAACTTTCCTCTTTACATATTTGACTCATCATTATTTTTAGCAACATCTGGAAAACATTCTTGAAAACAGGGATATTTATAGGGGGAGATATTTGTGACGTACCAGTGGTGGTTGGGAGGTGACCCATGCTCTCGTTTGCGAGTGCTTTTCGATTTCTTGCCTTTATGAGCCAACAACATTCTGCATGTTTGTGTTTCTATGTATGCTACACTATGTCCCATTGGCTATTTGGTGAATTCAAAAGGTGCTTTCTTTAATAGAAGCTACTTTTTTAGATTTGAGTCTTTCCTAATGTCTTGTACAACCTTTTCGTTCTATATGTCTCGTCCAAGTGCTTATGGCTGGGTTCCTTTTCCTTGGCTGAAGAAATATTGTTGTTTTCGAGCCGCTTTAATGCGTTGTTTTCGGTGTGTAAAGGTATTGTTTTCGTTAAATTCTTATTCAAGCCACCATTATATTATTTGCAGCTCCTTTGCATACGCAGCTCTTTTCACACTAATTGTTAGGACCGTAAATTTGTGGTCATGATAATAGAAGAACTAATTGTAAGATTCGGTTTCTTATCAATAACAAAAGGATTTCTTATTTCGCGCCAAATGCAGTCAGGTACGGAGGTGCACGAGGGAGTGGGAAAGCTTAGGCTGAGAAAATCTTATCACCCAATAATATCTGACACATATATGTGTATTTGTCAATGTCTGCTTATTATAGAATTGGCTCTTAGATTGATTCATTCGATTTGAGCACCTGCTCAAAGGAAAACCTTGATTCACCGATATCATACCGCTGTTACTAGATTTGCGTAGCCAACAGAATCTATGGTTTTGTTAGTCTTAGACAATAAAGTGTGTTCATGGTTAATTTTAAAAGAGGCATTTAACTAGCACAAAATGTGTTCATAATAAGTGTTTTATTGACCCGCAACTTTTTGTGTTTAGGGAATATACATAGGCAAATTCCTCGGTAAACTGACGATTTCTGGCCCTCTTTAATATGCATTTAACTAATGCAAACCATTTTGTTTGTGGAACATTTGTGGGCGGAGCATGTAATGGAAATATGTAGGTGGTATCAGGCATTCCGTGTGTGATAGAGTTGGAGAAAATAGGGGGAATCCATTTTGGTCTCAGGAGAGAGGAATAATTGGGATACTGTGTTTTGAACATTGGTCTGATTTCCAGGTACTAATTGTAAGAACTAAGCGATTAGCCGGCTTAGGCTTATTTATATTCGCTAAGAAGCGGTTATAAAAAGTATTTATTTTTATATCAGTATTTATTTTTAGCAACACTTTTCCTATAACCGGCTGTTTAGTTCTTGAGGAAACACTGTGAGCGTTTTTCACACGTACATATGTTTCCAAACTGCTGTACTGTTTAGAGCATTAACTTATTCTTGTTGTTCGTTCCTCTGTATAAGTAGATTTCCTAACAATAAGAACCAGAGACGACTATAGAACGGAGATTGGCATATATGAAGAAGGAGTTTTTTTTTAGGAAGGAACGGCACCACCCCCTCCTTCCATTATTTGGCGCCTCCAGTAATTTCTCAATTTAGCTCATATTTCATGACGACCCAAAAATGCGCCCGCCTAATGCATTCGGATTGCGTTGTTGTCTTCCTCACCATGCCCAGATTTCATGTTTTTATTGTGTTGTACGTTTTTATCGTTATCATTAACAACGTAAGCGCCTGTTTAGTGTTCTTAAATGTTAAAGTATTGCCAATTGTCTATCTTTCTTGATATGACAACGGCAAAAAAGTTGTCGAAGCTGTTCGATTTGTCAGTAATAACGCATTTTGAGTGTCATCATATAGCGTACGTTTGTCTATCGAAATGTCTCCGAGGTTGTGTTTATGTGTGTTACTAGCGCGAGAGGGGATTTATACGTGATTTCCAATTCAAGATGCTCGCCCCAATGAAATATTCACCAATTGCCTCGCCAAGCTTGTATAACACGACTGGAACAAGCGGTTTCTTCAGGGTTTGAGGACATTACTCAAACTTTTTGACCAAGCACTAACTGCTGTCAGAAGTGAACTATTATTGGGGCCTATTGTAAAAGCAATATACTTACTTCATCCATTTGTTACATATTATAACAATACATATAATCTATGGTATATTTGCTTTTTGTGTCGTTGATCATTGCTTCAAACATATCTTGGCCTAATATCATGGCATTTCTTGAGTGCCATATAATGCCGGCTGGCATCCGTCGTATAAAGAGCGATGAAATATGCCGTAATATCTGCGTGTCTCCCGAATACAATTGTGTTCTCTTGCACCGTTTGGCTTCGAATAAAGCCGCGGCTTTTCTTTATTGTTGTCTTATAGGGAAGCAGAAGCTTTATGTGCTCTGAACTCATGTTTCTTGGACTCCCAAACACTTTGTAATGATGTTGAGAAATTTATGATGATTTGGTACGCGTCTGGTTTTTTGTCGGTATCTTGGGATTAAAGCTGTTTTTCCCAAAGTATTCATTCTTCTATTCATCTGCTCCGCGGTTTCTAAATATATAAGGCATATCTTAGTTATTCATAAAATGCTGACAAACGTCCGGTTTTACTTTACCTCTTACAATTAGTAGCCGACTTTTTGAACAATCTCGTTACTCCTACCTATTTTTAACATTGTCCACTGTTATATCACCGCTTTTTGAAGTTATTCAAAGATTACCGTTCTAAAACTTAATTGTTTCTTCGTTAAATCTTCAAATTCTTTTGTGTTTGTACGCAAATGAAGTATAACGCATTCGACTGGCATTCATAAAACGCCGTGTTATGAATACCTCCGTCGCGCTAACCAAGAATGTTGTAATCAAAATCCAACGTGATGTGCTTTCATTTCAGTCCCGATTCCCTCCCGATGGTTTCCCTTCGTGCGCGAGTGTTCGCCGTCTCCGCGATCTTCTTCTCGATCACGATGGCCTTGTGCATGGTGTCCCTGGCCGCCTATGAATATCACTCCAGTGATGGAAGTGTCGGCGATGTATACAGACGTAAGCAACCACATTTTATTGAATGACGAAGTTTCTTGACAATTTGTTTTGCTTCAAGAATACAAAAAAAACATATTTTTATGCTTCTTACTCAACGTTTTCGTCATTGTCAGCTACCATAAACTGATTTTTGCAGTTGGAGTTCTTCTATGCTTCATCCTGAACTGCTCCATTCTAACGATGCTTGTACATGGTTCGAAAACGAACAACCCGAATCTACTGGTACCGTATATCGTCCTCGCCACATTCCATGCTGTTGTAGCGTAAGTGTTTGCATTTTTTGTCTTTAATATTTTATACTATTCATGTTATTGTGGATAGAATGACCTAACAATAAGATTCCGCTGAACACAGTCATTGATAAGAATATCTAAATCATAATATATTCCTTTCCTGCGTTAGTCAGGACAACTCAACAGCTGGCCGAATGCAATTCATGTGCATAATCCACATGTCAGCAAGGGAAAAAGTGATCAAGAATAACAATAAACACATACAGTCACTGGGAACCACATCTGTTTCATATAAACCGAAAGTGCATTTTTGCTGTTTGAGTACCTGAGAGAATTGGTTGGATCAGAGAAATGGCATTACTTCTTACAATTAGAAGTAAAAATGTGTGTTGTAGTTAGTGCATGTGAGATGTGACATTTTGTGCGAACATGAAAACAATGAGTTCTAAAAAAATAACAGATTCAATTATCTAATTTTTAGTGTAATCGGAGTGATCTGGCTGCTCGGATGTACGCTACACGGAATGTGGATTGGAGATGAGCAAGATGAAGTTTACGGTATGTCTTACAATTAGTTTCTGAATTAGTCTAGGAAATTTGTTTGCTTTGGTACAGAGTGGTCTAGCTTAGGAGTTGTTAGTCTTGCCTTGAGAAGATACTTGAATAGGAAATTCAGCCATTCGTTCAAGTCAGCTATTATTTTTTTAAAGTGACACATTATATTATGCATCGCTAACAATAAGCTTTTGATTGGTGTTACTATACTATTCCTATCTTTCTTATTGTTATGATAGGTAGTCAACTGCATTGGCCATATTTTTCTCTGGAGTTAGCCTTACTATAATATGTTTATAGCACCCGTTGATGAACACACTAGACATGCTGCATACGAAGCAACTGTGTAATAGTTAATGGCAAACTTTCAGAGCTCTCCGGCCTTATTGTCTTCATCTTCTTATTATTCTTCTGGTGTTGGAGTCGCGCCGTCGTTATCGAGGAGCGCCAGATGGCACAGAAACTATCGGGAAAACATGTCATATTCATGAATCAAGTTGACGATGTCTAAATGTTACAGTGATCACATTATACTACCGTATTACAGTAATCGCTCTCATAGCCAGCTATTATCAGACTAAAGATGCATAAGTTGCGAAGTGTTATTGTTATTTCCTTATGTTCCAAGTATATTGTGTATATTGACAATTTGATATACAAAATGTATGCATTCGAAGCAAATTAATCACTATCTAAATCGTACGGTTCTGTATGTACAGCCTTGAGATATGCACATCCTTTATAATGCTCTTCTATTGTTCCACATGCTTATTGTTAGTGTTGCACCATGGTTACTGTAGCATATCAAGTTCTTTCCAGCTTCATTATATCATTATACTTTTGAAAATTAAACAAAGGGATCAAAGATTCTTTGTTTCATTTTCATAGTAAAGCACTTTTACTATTGTGCATAAGTGCTTATATTTCCAGTTCCATTGTCTGTACTTGTTGTTCAGCCTCATATCCAACTTATCGTCGGTGTCGTACATGTCCGGGTACTGTAGTTTTGTTCGTTGCAACAACTGTATTAAGGTAATTTGCATAAATTGCTTTATTTGATCATTGGAGGAATGTAGCCTATGCAAAGAAACTCTGGTCATCTTTGGTTTGTTATCACAAATAAGTTCTTGGATGCATTTGTTCTTCGTTTCTGACCATATTTAAGGTCTTATAAAATGAAGTCCAAAGGAATTCTCCCGTATTCGAAGAATGACCTGTTATTTTAGAATTTTTGAAAATGTTTTGTAGAGTTATGACATATGATGGAGTACTAAAACCACAGGCATGCAAAAAAGCAAACGTGTGTTGCTGACTCGTGCGTATCATGATTGATGCCGTCGACCTTTTATCTTACACATCATCTTGACATCGGATGGAAGCGCGCTTTGAGCCCTAAAACCTCATTTTTTCATATATTTTTTTCTATTGCTTTTTCAATCTTGGTTTACAAACAGCTTTCTTCTCTGGGATACGCCATTTTAAGCCACCCAACAGGACACAGTTGTTCTTAAAGGAGGCCGGAAACCGTCATTTCATTCGTAAAATGTGTTCATAACCAATGTTTTATTAACCCGCTACTTTTGTATTCAGGGAATACACATAAGCAAATTCCTCGGTAAACTGATGGTTTCCAGTCCCCCTTAAATCCATTTTCTTGCCATGAAATAACTATAAATGTGAGGCTTCCAAACGCATAACGTTAGTAAATGTGTAACAAAGAGTTCAAAAAGACGAAATTTGATCGCAGACAAGGAATGGCGTTTTTCTACCCATCGTTCTCGCTTCATTATGTCATTGAGTGTATCCATTTGTGAGAGAGGCCGCATATTGGATTCCCGGTTGGATACCGCCCGTTTTCGGCCGTTTTTGTCAGTGCGAGATGGATCTTCTTTGCTTCCTCGTCATTGTTGTTTCCTCTGCAGCAGCCATCCACGAACACAGTCACAGGAATAGCAGTTACGGTGAGTACTCTACTTCATACGGTGTTTGAATATGTCAAATAAAATTTAACACTATTAAGGTTAACTTTAATTGTAAGTGAATGCAGTTCAACACTAGAGTTTACCGAAAGAGTAAGCCGGTTGTAGAATAATTGGTAGTAAGAGTTTGTTTTGTAGAAAAACATTCGCATCTACAAAGTTTCCGAAAGGCGAATGAACAATTGTATACGGATCTGATGCACGGGTATCGGAAAGAACTCTCGCCGTACTATACAAACTGTAAGTTTACTCTTCTATTTTAACTCTTATTTTTCTTAAATAGCATTAAAATGTTCAAAACCTCTCATTGTCAACGTAAGTAGTGATTGAGATCAATTATCACATCAGCTGTTGTATTACATTCGCGAATACTGAAAATATGCACTGCTAACAATAAGAAACATTGACAATGAGAAAGCTGGGCTGTTTGTTACATCATTTGTATCGTTCGTTAATAACACAAATCTGCCTGTTTCCATAACATTGAAGCACATGTAGATCACGTGGAACCGAGTCGAGATCACCCACCGCCGATGGAGACCAATATGACACTCACATTCGTTCGAGTCGTTCAAGTGGTATTTCCCGCCAATTTGCATTTTTGAATAATTGGCCTATTTTAGGACCAAACGGAACAGGTGCTGAAGCTCATTGCTGAGATGAGAATGGTAAGATATGTGTTTTGATCTATCTAACAATAAGAAAAACTACCTTGGTTTTGTTAGCTACGTTATTTCTTCCATGGTTGCAATTGCAGCTGGGTATTATTGAAGTAAAACGAATTGCCAAGGGCGCGTAGCAAGTGAGAGCGCGCGTCGTATAAATCGTGAATTTTAATAAGCTTTTAAGCATTTTACAAGTCCAGCTCAGTATTCCATTTTTTTTGCTCGCCAAGCGGAACACAACAATACCAAACTCATATTTTTAGACAACCTACAAAGGGTAGCACAGTTCGTCATTTGGTCAAACAACGGAAAAACTTGACAATTCATTTTGCAGCAGTATTAGCCGCTGCCCCTTTCTGGTCTGATGGGTTATATGAAGAAGAACATAATCGCAAAGTCTGAACAAGTTTTCTATGGAAGAATGCCAATCCTGCAGACTAATGATAATAGTCATGATACCTGTGTTATGTGATATGATAATTTCGCTTATCCTACAACACAAAGATGAATACCGACTGCTCTCAGATTTGGACGGATCATCGTCTCTCCTGGGATCCCGTTGATTACGAGAACATCGAGTACATCTACATCAATCGCCAGAATATCTGGGTACCGGAGATTACGGTTGCTGACAGGTGAGAGCCAACAGTGGGATTACAGTATGCCAACAACAAGAATAATACGGACCTATCAATTTGCCGTATCGATTGATCATGTATTAACGATTACGGTAAAACAAGGAAGCGGTCTATAAGAGTCGCTATGCTTCGTAGGATGACTCAGTTGTGAATTATAAACGTAACCTTTGGACGATGACAAAGACGCAAATAGCAGAAATTTAGAGTATTCTGTAAACAACACAACCAAATAAAAATGCACACCACTTTTTGCCAATTGGTTCCTCTCCATGATGTGATTTCAGTGAGCGGTCCTTCGAGCTCATTCGAGACTATAAACAAAACGTTCATGTAAGTCGGGCTTTACCTATGTGTGAAGAGGAAATGAGAAAGTTTGCAATATTATTTCTCAGCAAAAACTATTGTCTTGTTATTTGCAATATCAGAGGTGGTATTCTTGCGCATGTTTTTAAAATTTCGCCACTTGGCGAAATTATTTGGCCGACAAGCGAAATATTTCGGCAGGCGGCCAAAATTTGGCTGAATGGCGAATTACACAAATCAATGAAACTTTTACGTGCCAGGCTGGCACAACTGAACCGTTTAGTTTTTGTGTTTTTATTGTTTTTTCGCTTGTAGATTTCCTTCCAGTATGCTTCATACAAACCCTCGCGCAAATCACACACCACACATACTCCCCCGCCGTGATCTCACTCAGGTGTATCAGTCGAATCCACGACTGATACATCGGAAGCTAAAATTCACGCCTCGTGAACTGGAAAGAATCACCCAACTGATTGATGGCTCTCTCAACCACAACTCGTCGATCCCTCTACGGATACAAGCAGCCTTAGGGCTATCATATCTGACCAGCAATGCTCACCAGAATTGGTTGGCAGAGGCCTTAGGGGTGAGCCAAGTAGGTTAAACATATAATGCTAACGAAATGTAAACGATCAGAGTTCGGCAAGCCGCTGCTACCATCGAGTCCTCGATGGTCTTACATCCCCGAATGTAGTTGGACGCTTTATCAGATATCCCACATCAACAGCAGAAAGAGCCAAGCTTTCCCAAGGAATGGAACGGCTCTGTGGTCTGCCAAGTAATACACTTTAAATTCTTCCTGTTTTCAAGAGCGTAAAATACCGTACTTATGAGCAGAAATTAATGGAAGCAATAACATTCACACAATGCAAAAAATTGTATTGTAATTGTGAAGGATTCCGAGTATTGTGATTGATAGAAAAACAAAAGAACAAGGAACTGATAAAACAAACATTCCTGATTCCGTACTCGGAAACAACATTTGTCACAAATCTCTTCTGCAGACGGGTTCGGTGCAGTCGACGGTGCACTGATCGACATCGTGTGCCCACCCGGTGATGTCCGAATGCGCTCATCGTACAGAGGGCGTCTACGTAAAGGATTTTCGATAAACGCAATGCTGGTGGTGGACTTTCGTGGCCGTATCCTCCACGTCGATGCGACGTCACCAGGATCGCATCACGATTCTCGAGTCATGAAGCGCAGCGATGTCTTCCGCCTTGAGAACACGAGGGCGCTGGATGGGTACACATTGTTTGGAGACAAAGGATACCCGAACAACGGGTGGCTTATGACTCCTTACAAGGTATACCGCTTTATTTCCGCTAAAATCAATGTTCCCAAGCAACCGAATTAGATAAATCATAAACCACCCCACATACGCACCATTTCTTGTCAAGGGCAACACAACTCGAACGCAGAGGAGATTCAACAGGGCAATTTGCCGAGGACGAGTAATTGTGGAGAATACCATTGGACGATTAAAACGATCGTTCCCGATTCTTGGAAGAATTGCCAGAATTGACCCACAAACGCTATCGCAAACCGTTCTCGCTTGTTGTGTGCTTCACAACGCCAAGTACATATGGCGCCCCCTCCAATACCCAGTGCGCCAAACATATGTGCATGTCCGCCGGCTTGTCATCCCCCCTCCGAACACACAAGATCCCCGAGCATTTCTCTCTATACAGCTGTAGCTTGGAATAAAAATATTGAAATAAATATTGCAATGTAAACGGTGGAATAAAACGATAAAAATTTCATTTCTATTCGGCTACGAACAAAACATTACAATGATTAAATATCGAATTTATAGCAAACGTACTATGCATCATTCTAAGAAATGAATGAGAAAACAACAAAAGAAATCATAAAAATCTAAAACACACTTTCAAAATGCTATATAATTTAACCTCACTACATTTTATATCGAATAAATAACAACAACTCTTTCAACAACTCTAATTCAACAACTCTAATTCAACAACTCTAATTCAACAACTCTAATTCAACAACTCTAATTCAACAACTCTAATTCAACAACTCAACTTCAACAACTCAACTTCAACAACTCAACTTCAACAACTCAACTTCAACAAAATTTCAACAACTGAACTCTAATTCAACAATAACAACAACAATTCTTTCCCATCCTTCTTACATTAAACAACAATCAGTTTAACATGTACCACATTAACATGAAAGCTAGTTACAGTCATTTTGTTTCAAAGTGTGAAATTCCGATGGTTGCGTACGTTGCGTACGCAATTTCGTTTTCTTTGTAAGATGGACGTATTTGGAAAGATAAACATAATTTCTTGTGTTATTGCGATGGGAAACGACTGAACAATTAGTCAAAACAAAAAATAAAAAAATAACACTGATATTTGTTTATTTGTACCGAGCACTATTTTCGGATACCTTTCCGTTGGTAAAGCGAATGTTGCGCGAAATTCAATCACAGCAGTTCTGATCTTGGACGCAATTTATGTTTTTGACAAAAATATGGCCTTGCCTAATTCTTCAGCCACTTCTCATCACAATGACACCAGAAATTATGTTTATCTTTGCAAAATGAGCCTATTTTACAAAGGAAAAGAAATTGCGTACGC
>JACMIJ010000364.1:0-20884 GCA_014805365.1 Koerneria luziae
ATGTCATCAACAGATTACTGATAAGAAGATAAACAGTACATGGCTTTTGCTTTCAAAATTGCACGTAGCAGCAGAAAATGTCTGTTCTCGAAAACAAAGAATTGCTGACGGGGTTTTTTTCTCAGAAAAAAGTCCAAATATGTTTATTATTTTAAAAGCACCATATTTTTATAGAGACGGTACAAACAGAGATAGCCGTTCTCTCGGTTGTCTGGAGACCAAATGACCGTCGCGAAGCGCAAGTGTTGCCTGGTTATGTATTCTACATCATGACTTATGAAAATGATACAAGTGTACGCTCGTACATAAAAACTTGACATAGAAATGTCGACGTACAACACAAACCCCAAAAACCACAACATCTGGCAAATTTGCAGCAATGAGTGCGCAAGCGATTGTTACAGGTGTGACAGCATTGTCAAGAACGGCTTCTGTACCTCGAAGTACGACGAACTGCTGAAGATGGAGAAGTGCCCCAAGTCATGCGGATACTGCCACTGAGCAGCATCTCTTCTCCGTCTCTCTCTCTCTCTCTCTCTCTCATACTCTCATATGTTGTGTATATCGTGAATGCTATTCCAGTGCATAAATATTCGTACTACTTTCGGTTTTCTTTGGTAACAACAGCCTGACCAATTGAACGGAAATGGCGGTGCTAACGCTGTGATGCCTTTAGCTATTGTTTACCAGGCATGCAATACGGAACCAAGAAATACGAACCGAATCGCCATTATTTAGATCAATTCAAACATATCGATGAGCTTTAATGAAACGTATTTATATAATGGTGGTGATTTCATGATTACACTACCTTTTTGCTCCCAATTCGACGGGAATATCAATTTGTGAAGAAGTGAAGTACAGAAGTGAAACACATCTTACAATTAGTATATAATGAGCGAAACAAAGGTTATGACTCACATTTCTGATAGAGTTATGACTAGTCTTGAACTTGTGAAAGAACTGTTTTCTTCACACTACTTATGTTTTCTTCGTCTTTTGGCTATGTAAAGATCATAACGATTCTCATGATGAGCGTGGTCAATTGGTTCTTCCTCTCTCATACCAGGCTGTACTTTTTGTTAGACAAGGGTAAATATAAAAATACTTTATTAACTTAAATGCAACATAAATAATTGCACCACCTATATCACACTACATTAGTAGCCATTACAAGAGTACCTAAGAAATAACCCGCAAACTAAAGGATATGCAAAATAACTAGAACGTTCAAGTTCCAATAACTGATTATACATTCTATAGAAAATGTTAAAATCAAAACTGTAACTCATAAAATGCTACACAGCACCAAAAAATCGCCTGTGGCCTTACAAATCGACGCTACAGTAGTACACAATTACCTAACGCTGTGATAAATATTACTTTTTAAAAAACTTTGACAAATGCTAACTATGTTGGTGGTGTGTAGCGAAAAGTCATATCTTGATGCTGCTGCGTGAATCGCGGTCGGTTCGTCGCCGATGCACGCATGTACGCGCGCACCGGGAAGTTGTGCTTCTGCAACACTCTCTGTTATTATCGATTTGCGAATCCATAATTTTATTTTATACACTAACAATAAGATTATCAAATTTTTTCATATTCCAATAAATATTATAAAGTGTATATCTTCACAAATCGCTGGAACATGTGTTCTATAATATAATGACTTATTGTTAGAACACGGTGGTGTTATTAATGCTTACTATTAGTACAAGATATGTAACACCTAACCGTTTGCAGGTGTCTCCTGAGGTGTCTTCGGTTCTGATATGCACTTCCACATGTCTTGCACTCGAATGGCTTCTCCACTCCGTGCAGGGCCACATGGCGCTCCATCAGAAGAGCCGTGGGGAAGAGGAGACCGCAAATCGGGCACTGCAAAGGATCCATTCAATACACGAGTTACAATTATATTGCATATGTTAGGTAACATCTACAAGTCATGTTTCATGCATTATAATACTTGTCTACAATTGCATATTGTGTTGCAACGGAAGTATGACAGCAAAAGCTTGTGCTCATGCATTTGTATTTGTAAGTAACACTTGGATGTGAAAGAAACTGCTGATAATGAGAGCCAAATACGTAGTTCCAGAACGTGCTTACTCATAACGCAAAGTCTTACAGGCTGTCACAGCCTATAGTTAGGCTTTCCCTCTCTCAACATCTCCTACCGAGCATAGACTGCAGATGTGCCCTCGTCGCCGGCTCTCTCTCGCTCCAACGCACTCTCTCGCCTACCCTAGTAGTCTGGCTGCGGCCAGATAACGGTCGAGTAGGCTGCTGCTGACAACAGCACTGGCTGGCTTTGAAGCCATTCGAAAAATCTTTCCCAAACACTTATTAATAGCATGGTGAAGAACATAATTTATGTAGATAATCTGCTTGAAGCTTGCTCTGCATTCCTCAAGCTCTTCATAACTGCAAAAGCTGCAAACACAATGTATTTTTCACGTACAATTAGTGTTTCCTTGGCGATGCATAATATATGTTGCCAAGCGACATTTATGAACACAGTAACTTTATTAGCGTATACAAAACAACAAATAACAATAACAATTAAACAATGGAATGGCCGGCTCAAATACCCGATGGTTCATCTGTGGCAGCTATTCGATTCGCTTGGGGAGTATCTGTGATACTCCATGCTCATCGGATAGTAACTGCAAACATGTGTTACATTGTTATACTCAACCTCCTCCTCGCTAGAACATGAACTGTCGTCGCAGCCTAGGCTTCAGCCAGTGTACTAACGAGTTGCCGCAGCCCTCAATTACGAACGCACACATTCTCTACTCTTGTTCATTACTATTACATTTGTAACATGGAGTTGTAAACTACACTTACTATCATACAACATAAGCCTAACCCCGAAAAAATTCAAAGCAACAGTAAAACGAACCGAATGTTTCTCGAACTCGTGCTTCTTCCTTGTTCTGTCAGTGAAGAACATTCTCGTGCAGACCCTGCACGGGATGGTTGGGACGAAGACTCTCTTCACACGGAGCTCCATCTTCACGACGTCCACTTGTTCTTCGCTCCAATCGTGTTGTCGTCGCAGATGATTGTACAGGTTCTTCTTGTTCTTGAATCGTTGCGCGCATTCTTTGCAGGTTGCCGGTTGATGCCGGTATTCCTGGAAGGAATCCGTAACGTGTCAATGATTTGGTTGACACATGTCTCACCTCATTTGTATACGGTAAGAAGAATGACCGAAGTAAATGTGTAAATATGTTAGTGAATATCAAAAGGTTGTTATAATAAAACGATTTGTGGCTTATATAAACACAACGGGCTACGCGAAATACCGGTTTCAGTGAGAAGCAGCGGATGGTTAGGCACCAGTGAATTGGTTAAAGAAATGTCGAATGTTAGTAACATATGATAGAAAGTCCGGGATATTCAAAACTAATAAAAAAAATCTTACAATTAGGACCACATAGCGCAAAAAATAAAAACGGTGGGCATTTTAAGGCCAGCAGGAATTCTGCAACAGTTGCAGCTTACAATCAGTAAAGGCGGGTTGTATAATATTTTGCTGATCGATCCCCCTCACTCACTCTCTCTACTTTTTCCACAGAGACAATTCTGGTAAGAAACGCCGTCACGAAAACTGCTTATAGCAGCCGCTTCAGTGTAAACAATTAACAGCCGTAATAAAGACCGTTGTCAATATTCCAGCAACATTAACAATGTACGCAACAAGTCTTTCCTTCGAGCAATCATGGGTAACAAAACCCTAGATAGAACCAGTCTGAAGAGAAAATCTAGCGTACCTTCGTCTTCTTCGAGTTTGCTCCATATAGTAGTGCTGAGTTCGGCGGGTCATCCTCGCTCCACTGTTCCATGGACGTCGAACATCCCATTGCCTCGTCAATCGACATTCGCTCCGGTCCCTCGCCGGTTCCCAACCGGTATGCGGCCTGCGCCTCACCGTACGATATGCCGTCACTCGCCGGGTTGTCTTCGGAGAACACCTTCAAGTCACCCGTGTCGACTTCTTCTTCTTTCACCCGTACAGGGGAACTCTCGCCGGAATGCGATTTGTCCCTGAAATAAAGGAAATGATCGCGGTGAAATAACAAAATCAAAGTTACAAATTTTACTTCACATTACACATTTGACAAGTGCACACTGATCAGAACAGTGCTAGATAACCAGTACCATGGAAATTATTATGTAAGCAAGTCCACATCAATGTAATGCATAAAAGCAAACATAAGTATACATACTTGTCAGTTTGGTTCTCCGCTGTTGGTCCCGGCAGTCCTCCGTAGCCGTCAGGTGCTTCGTCCAATCCTGGAAACAGATCTAAAAGATGGCCAGAAACCGTGAATCCTCGGAGGCAAAAAGCCAAATTTATATTACAATAAAAACACTTGGCTACCGTAGTCATACGATTGTAAATTTCGAAAATTGTCACTTCCTACAGTTCTAACAATAAGATATTAGTATAATTGCGTGACAAGAGAGTCAACTGCGTTTCCTAATAAAAGTTTTAAAAAAGAAAAGAAACTTCACACAACCAAACGAATCAACCAATGTCTATGTGCAGGGTAACCAAGATTTGCTAGTAACAACATCAAATAAAGGCATACGCGGTCGTCCAGGTCTTCCAATGTGCACTGCCTTGTTCATCCGAGGGACGGCCGATGTTCCCGATGTTGGAGGACTCTGGAAGGACAATTTCTTACAAAGATCAGTACTGTACTTTCATTTTAATTTGAACCAACGTTCAGATCTTTTTAGTCATTACGTGTCATACAATACATAGTAGTGCTTCTGCTCCACCAGAGTAGCATCGTATCGTTACCCCGAACTAGCCCACTCCAGGGCATGATAAATTTGAGTGGGAAATACTTTTTCTCACTATGCGCTCGCCCTAACAATAAGGTGGTCACACCAAAGGACACACCAATAAAGCTCTTCTCCTCTGTTGCCCTTTGTACAACGTACAACTGATAACATAACAAGGAGTAATACAATAACCCATAACAATGAGTATTACAGTAACCCATACCAATGAGTAATACAGTAACCCATACCAATGAGTAATACAGTAACCCGTAACAAGGAGCAATACAGTAACCCATACCAATGGTTATTACAGTAACCAGTAACAAGGAGTACTACAGTGACCCAAAGCAGCCACTAACCGCCTCATATCCATCGCTGCTCCACACGAGTCGACTCGATTGCATGAGCGTCGGTCCGACGAGAATCGTTGGTTGTGATTGGGAATTCGAAGGAAGAGAAGGAGGAGAAGTCGTACGAGAAACCGGCGAGAAGGAGGAAGCGGGGAACGACGATCGCTTCAGGAACGACTTCGTCGTCTGAAAAGTACAGTAAACGCATGATGCAGCATCAGTAAACGCAGTATCTTACCGTCAAAATGCTCTACTGGTGTTTCCACAGTAGGATACTTATCATGCTTACATACAATATGAAAACTTTTCACATATGTGCAGTCCACAATAATTAGTACTCTTAATGTAAACCTTTCTTGTTTGCTCTTACAACCTTAAGAAATATTTCCACTATGCAACCAATAACTTCTATTATGCACAACTGATTCAAACATACAAAGATTATAATTAACAAATAATAAGATATTGACAAAAACCCAAACCTCAAAACTGGCTTTGGCGACCGGCCATTGTTCAGCCATTGTGAGCACGGCATCGGAGAGAAGAAGAACGAGGGCGTCCAGATCGTTCCTTTTCGCCGGACGACGCTTCAGCGTTGTGCGCAGCTCCGCCAGCGATTGTTGCAGATACGAATGGAGTGGACCCGAATCCTGAACGGAACCGGGTTACTGTATGAAGCTGGGCAAAAAGCCATACAATGGAAATAAACAAAGTGTGAAGATGTCATACCAAATAGAGTGAAAACCGATTGTCAGTTTTAAGGTAGGAATGGGAATGTATTAAGATAAACAACAACAAAAGCAAAGCACATTCTGTAAGGAAGGGCATAGGCGTACATACACTGACTTTCTAGTGAACATACTAATAGCTACCCAAGAAAACAAAAAGGACAAACCTCTTGTCCGGGCCAGTCTCGTATCATCCACATGACCGTATCGCACATCGACCGCGTCAATTGTACCATCGGATCACTACAAGCACAGCATATTGTTTCCGCCAGTCTACAGTACCTAATTTACATACAAGACCATAAGCTTCACTCGCTAAACCAAAAAGATATGCAAATTAGGAACCGGTGGAAGTTACACTGTCAAAACAAGAGGTGGATAAACAGCATAGTAAGCATACAAATTAACCTTTGATGGATGTCATAAACACTACATGTGGATAATAACGTAATGATAACGATCACAGTATGACAAGAGCAACTAACGACTTCCTTCCTAAGCCAAAGTATAGTATTGTAATACATTCATAGAATTTTGGAGAATTTGTAAACAGTCCTCGGACGGACGCCCGTACCTGCTCATCTTGTACTGTTGAGACTGTGTCGCATCTTCCAGCCGGAGTGCGGTCATCTCCCGCATTCGTTCACTCATTTCACTATCCATCTTCTGCAAGAGATGGATATAATACAGATTTTCGTTATTAAACCCGATCTTCTGAAAACATGCTAATGCACCTCATTTACATTCAACGGCAAGATCGTGTGTGTTCCGTAAGAGAATCATAGCTGAGAATACGCAAAGTTGAACCAGTTGTTTACCCATAACGAACAAAATTATCTCCTATAAAACAATGGAACGAAAAATCACTATTCCCGGAAGCTGTGGCTGCAATGAAATGTGTGCATTTTCAAAGAACCCCAAGTTAACAAAGGTGTTGTAAAATACAATTTTATTTGTATTTTGTAAAATAAACAGCATAAACAATAAACAAACAGCAAAGTAAACAACAATACGGCCAAACAGCCATGGCGAGAAGGAAATTCGCCCCAATGTGCCGGGGCGAATCGATCTCTTTCCCCAATTCCCACCGAGCGTTTCGTTATCTGCGCTCTCCACCGATAGTGCACTCTCTCTCGCTCGGGAAAATAGCATGCTTGGAGAATAGGGAGAAACTATTCCGCTGGCTATGACGGACCTGGAGATTATTTGGGTCAGGGAAGCGAGATTTGCCCCCGACAAGAACAATTCTGCGAGATACTGCATGGAATGCACGAAAAGGAACTTATTGTTAGGAGATTGCTGCCAAAATGATCCTCCTACAACTCTCACAGTTATTAACATGTAATTTGCAAAAAAATGGACGTATAAAATATGGGTATTTGGGTATCATCCGGTTGATCTTGTATAATAGACATAAGAAATAACACAAGATACATCAAACACAGAAATATAAGATAAAGACAGAACAAAAACCAAGCATGAGTTGCGTGGAAGCAAATGACTGCATCTTATCGAAAACCCCTAAAAGAAATAATTTGCATAATGTCCACCTGGAACAGAGATCACTTTACTTTGCCGTAGGGAGTACACAGTTATGACAAAGATCACTTCTTGTGCTCATTTGCATACGTGCAATGAGTATAATTTAGTCACGGCATCATAACATTACCATAACGAAGACACAGTTGTGCTTTTATTCTTATTGTTAAGACTTATTCAATACGTGCTAATAATGAGCATGTGTCACAGAGTAATGTAGTATGATACAGATACAGTAACACAAATTATCCCAGTGCCCTCGCCCAAGTGTCGAATCCGGGAAATGCGACGGCCGTGCCCGTTTGGAAACCGGCATGTCCAATTGGCGATCCGGCTGTGAACACGTTGTTAATCTAAATCATTCTTTAACAAAACTTGTTTAGTTGTAGTTTTGTATTTTGTATATGCAAGAGGCAAATAAAGGGAATCTTATTGTTATGGATTTCAAACACTCAAATAACATTCTGATTGCGAGAAAATCTTGCCATTTTCTTTAAGAAAAACCCCGGAATTTCCCAATTTTACATTTCCGTCTCTCCAGTCGACGCCGATGTGCTGATTCTGTTGATAATACGGTCCGACGCCGCCTCCGATGTCGACTCCGATGGGATTCCCACTGGGCGGCACGGATGCCTGGAACAACGTTCCTTGGTGAAAAAGTATTATAAGTTAAGGTTACTATTATTCATACATGATCTACTACAGTAAGCCTCCTGCCTAGATTCTTATGACATTTGTAACTGCAAGCATACCGTATCAATTTTGTTGAAGCAGTACGTGATGCAAATACTGATTTAACAACCAATGATCACACAGTGATACTAACAATAAGTTGACACACAGAAACCAATATGCACATGGTTGGCTACTGTGCAATCCACATGTGCACATTCCGTGTACATATGTTGTGTG
The DNA here is from genome assembly GCA_014805365.1 of Koerneria luziae. NCBI lineage: Eukaryota > Metazoa > Nematoda > Chromadorea > Rhabditida > Neodiplogasteridae > Koerneria > Koerneria luziae. The sequence continues at coordinate 8,330 of JACMIJ010000364.1, forward strand.
AGAGCCGAAATGGACACAACCAGGCATTTCCGGGATAATGACTGAAGTTTGTAGTTGGGATGGAACGATCTACGCGCGCGAAAAAGCAGTATAAAAGGAGCTCGATCTTCCCGCTTCTAGTTAGTGTTCGGTTCTCTCGTGTGTTGGTGGTGCTCTTCCTCTCCTCCTCGTCGTCGTCGGTTTCTGGTGTTCGTCCTCGTCGCCCATCGTCATCATCCGTCGCCCTCATCGTGGCCCTCATCACTTCCCCTCCATCCTTCCTCGGCAACCCACGTTTCCCCAGTGCTAGGATGTGAAGTCGACATAGGCCCTATTCTTCGGGCCTATGTGACATTACATTCTGGTCCCTACCCTTCCCTTTCCCCTGTTCTATCGTTTCGTCATGAGTGCAACTATCGTCTGCCGGTGGACCTTGACCAAGAGTCATTCTTCTTGGTCAGACTTTCTGCCGGTCGTCGAATTCCACTTCCTCCCTTCCCCTCCTCATCCCTGCCACCCGTCTGCGTACTCTCGATGACGAGTGTGTTTGGTGCACTGTTGTTTCGTAGATGCACCAGATACACTCTGCGCGTGAGCATTGCAAGATCGGTACGGTGTTTCGGTGTCTTCCCGTGGGTTGACACCGATAGGGAACTGGCTCACGCTGAAGACGTGGTAGCCCCATCTTTCGATGGGCGGCTTTTACAGCCGACGCTACATCACGTTTTTCATTCATCTCCAATACCTCATGCTACTTTTCGGTTCCCCTCGGGGAGGGAAAACTATGCTGGTTTGGACAGAGAATAGTAATAACTACACAATACAATAATTTAATAGTAATTATAATCTATTAGATCATTCTATTAGAATCATTATATTATATTTGAATGTTTTTTTATTAGGATTTTAATAGAACTTAAATTCATTAGAATTAAAATCATTCCAATATGGGAACACACTAATTGTATGAAGTAGAGGAATATAAAATCGGAAGATACTAACTAATTAGATATTAATAATATTACCATCTTAGAATCATTCTATCATTAGAATTATTAACGTACAATTAGTATCATAGTAAGTTTAAAACAACGGTATGAAGAACCTGTTGAAAGTCCTCAAGAACAAGTAAAATATAACAAAGCGCCTACCGTTGCATGTGCCTCTCCTTCGATTCCTAGTTCTCTTAGTCCCGGTACACTCCAACCACCAGTGAAGCCATACTTGCCATTGTACCAATTAGCACCCGTATCCATGTATTGGGACCAGTAGTCGCTGAAACCGTTATTGTACTTGCTTGCAAGAAGAGATCAACAAAATGGAAAGCCAATATTGAACAATATATGGGTACTTTAAAAAGAAAATTTGTTTTTAGTAATCAGTTTGTCATTACAAGTATGCATGATAGGTCAATCATGTCACGCAAAGAAATGTTATATGCGTTTGTGCAAAAGAACTTCTACATGGGGATACTATTAGGGACGCGAATGATAATAAAACAAGAAGCTGACCCGACTCCGAATCCACCCGAGTATCCCGCTCCATAACCGGCTGCCGGCACTCTCGCCAAGACACTCTCTCGCTCCCTCGGATCCGAGTTTGTATAGTACTTCGGGATGCCCTGAACTTTCGCTTTGGTATAGACATTTTTGTTCGCTATGCATTCTCATTGTATTATTATCATCGCACGTACAAGTATTACTCGTGCTGCAGAATTCTGCCTACTCCGCAATACGCAATTATTCGGACAGGTTATGTGGAGCAAATAGATACATTTTAGAATGCTAGCAATTTCCGAAACACTGATTCACTCATTGTGCTTATGTGTATTTTGTGTGGTGCACATTTCCACCAACCCGGAATGCCCATGCGGGGATATTCAATCCCGATCCACCAGAACCCATTGCCGACGCCATTGGGTAGAGATAGTCGGCCGGTGAGATGAAACGACCACAATCCTGGAAAAAACAGTGATATAAGCTTATTGTTATGTCTAATCGATAAAGTGTAAGCGTATAAATACAATATACTAAGTGTGAGCACGTATGCGTAGTATGCATTCTACACTAATTGTAAGTATCCCATACAGGCAAACAGCTATGGAAGGCAGCACTGATTCAAATTGTTTATCAGAGAAAAAACGTGACATTTTGTTTTACAGTAATAATTCTTCTGTACACTTTGTATATAAGAAGTTTCAGGCTAGTTTTTTGGTGTTCCCTGCCCATATTTATGCCATGATAAATTCTTATCGTTAGTAATACCTTAGCCGTCTGAAACACGACTTATCATCCTACTGTACCTGGAAATATGCTATGCACTTGTTGACAAATCGTTTATCCGTATCCCTCCTCCGACAGTTTTGCCGAGTGTCTGGCAGATATTTCTCACATTCCGACCGCAAGACGGCTTTCGCCTCAGGCGTTAGACTCTGCAGACTGGCTGTATATGATACTAACAATAAGCGTTATATGTACCCAAGCTGTGAAAGGCAGCACTATTTCAAAATTTCTTATCAACAAGACGTGACAATTCGCTTTGAAGTAATAATAACAACATTTATATAATATAATACTGGCATACGTCTTCCACGGGATGTTTGTCCTTGGAGGAAGCCAAAGCTTTCTGTGCAATTCGATATAGAGAATCGCCTTTATCGATCAGACTGGAGCATTGCTGAAAACGTGAATATAACAAAGGGTTAAGAAATGGATAGTTTCCCACGTACTCTGAAGAATGCATTGCAGTGAGCCTTCAGGCCATCCTCGGTTCGCTCTCCATGACAGTGACGACGAACGGTGCTCAGCAAGTGCACACATTGTTTCTCCTCGGCGTTCTGAAACGTTTTTGAATTTTGTTAAATAACATTTTGGAATGTTCTTATTAACGATGTACTATTACATAGTTTACTGAATATCTTATCAATACATGGTCTGAATTAAAGCGGCCAGAATAATCTCACTGACCGTTGAAGCCGGCTTCGGCATCATCCGATAGATCAAGCCCACGGCATACATTGAGTCGCCCTTCGGGATGAACTTCATACAATCCTTAACATTGTCAATGATAAGTGAAGCACAATCTATGAATGCTAATTATGTGGGTTTACTTCGGTATTCTTATTGTTATTGCTTTCGAAACGCGGTTTCACACTGCTCATAAGGTGAAGTTGCCTACCTTGAAGTAGTTCCAGCACTTTATCGCATACGTATCCTTCTGCAGCCCTCGGCAATGTCCCTTTATCGTAACAGCGAATTTCGAGCACAACGGCGCGAAGTCGGTCGGAGTTTCCTCCGTTGTCGTTGTGTTTGTTACTTTACTCTTTCGCATCGAGAATCCGCGTATCACAACTCCTTCTTTGGGCTAAAGGAGAAATTTTGATAAGCATGAGGCAGTGAGGAACACTAACACAATATCGGTATGATCTTTGTTGTTAGAAAAGTCTTGTTTGGCTGTTCTAACAATAAGATAGCCAAAGTAGCCTCTTATCTTTTTACTGTTTGAAACTGAAAAAGCAGTCTGACCGAAGGGATTTAGAAGCTACTTAAAGCAATATATTCTTAATAAATGGAAGGAAATAGGAAGTGACCTTTTCAATTTCCGGGGGGACGACCATTGCGCCAGCGCCTGTTTCTCCCTCGTGCACCTTCTTGTACTTCTCCTCGAGGTTCTCCCTTTCCCGTGCATGGCGTTCTTCCATTTCTTGACGCCTGCCATATTTTTGTAAGACACAGTGTACAAATTATTCGTTTTTAACAGTATCATATACTTATATATTAATCAAGAGCTTCACAGCATGCTTCTGTTTAGTTTGAACCCAGAGCACAATAAATGTTCGAGTATTATGAAATTTGTCAAAGTAGAAGCGTATGTGAAAGCGTAGCAGTGCCAAAACGGTGAACATACTTGTAGTGGTAATGGTGTATTGACACTCTATAACTTACTCTTTCATTTCTTGTCGCAGTAGTCTTTCCAGTTCTTGATCATCTATTTCGACCGAGCCGCTGTGTCTGCTAATGTAAGACAATAAATATAAAGTAATGTGACTCCTTGGAAAGAATATTGTGAACTTACACGGATTCCATGGAAGGCAAGAATAGGAGTAATAGAATTGGTGTTAACTTCATATGTGATACAATTATCTGCTATCAATAGGAAGTAGGTCGCACAGGGAAATGTGTGCTGCCTGAATGTATAAGATGACAATAGCAATTGAAACAACAACCTGTAAATTCCATAGTAAATACAAAGGACAAGATATATATTATACTATATCATGCTTAATATAGAAATGAGGACGCTACACTGAGCATAACATACCTTTGGTGAAGATATGGAAGTTGTATCAATAACTGTTTCGTATGTGCTCGTAATGACATCAGCATCATGTGTTGTTTCGCCAACAGAGATCTTTCACGAACGATTACTACTCGCTTTACGGTCCAAACAAGTTCAAACTGATTTTGTCAGCACATATCACTTATCAATAACAAGCATATTCATTATCACTACCAGTTTTGATGTTTCAAGAGAACAGAGATTGCCCTCCTAACAATAAGAGTAAAGTACATACAAACACTTGCGTTAATATAAGCGAAAGAAATCTATAGGAATGTTGAACTTTACTGTAAAATTGTAGTAATAAGTCTTATTTACAATATTGCTATCGAATAGTAGTTCATTTGTGGAAGAGCGGTTCTTATCGACGATGTTTGCATGTCATCAGCAAGACCCTTTCAAATTTCTTGTACATTTTTGGGTTTTTTTATTTCCTCTGACAGGGTCAGGGTACTTAATTGGTCATCCAACCCCCTTTTGTGCTATTCCTCTAACTGCGTGGATAAGGCGGATAAGGAAGGAACGGAAAGGATGGAGTCTGTGCGCAGCGTGTGTGGGCCGTATAAGTATAGCTCATTATGACCGGACAAGCAGAGAGATGATCACTTTCGATTATTCCCTGTGCCCGTGCGGTGGCTACTCCTGTGAAGTGGGCAACTACACATACCGATGTATGTGTCCCTTCTTCCTCAACCGCAATTGTACCGGAGTCCAGTGGTGGGCGATCGTAGTTGCCATGCAGCTTCTTCTCGTCCTCTTCGGCTCCGTTCTAGTCATCTACCGTTGGTATGCCCGCAAGGAGAAGAAGACCTCCACTACAGCACTTGCTCCGTAAGAAGCCCAACGGCCATCCCTCTATGGGGCCATTTTTATTCCAACGGCCCTCTTTAGGGCCACATTCTGTTCAAAGCAATAAGCTTAGCATGTTTTTTTTTCAATATGAATAAATGTCGGGGAAAACCACAACTGCAGAGGTATTCTGATCATTAGAAGTGAATGAATTTCATATTCTTGTTGATGACACGACAGTTGCGGTAGTAGTCTCCCCAAATGAGTGAAATTTACTTCATGAGGTCTTTTTTTAGTTTGCGGAGGAGAGGGGACAACGGCAGAGTCCTTTATTCATGGAACCTGAAGTGGGGGGGCTTTATACTAAGAATACCTTGGGAATAAACCTCATTGTAAGAATTATTTTAGTCGTTTAAACAAGTTCAACATGATTTTATCAGCACATATCACGTATCAATAACAAGCATAATCGTTATTACTGATGATACCAGTTTTTATGTCACAAGAGGACGGGAGATTCCAAGGCCATAACATTCGCTGTGTACCAAAATAAGGCACATCACTAATCATATCATAACGATACAAAGGCGGAATTGGCCAAGCACCATATGGAACTAGAAAATCACATAAGTTAAGGCTTCTAACAACAAAGCACATTTGGATAAGAGATTTGTTCTGCACATAATACGATCTTATTGTCAGATCACACTTACGTTTTTGAAGCAATGTCAATCTATAAGATCGGCGAATATTCGGGTAAAATAACGTATGCCTATGCTTTCAATAAAGAACATGTTTAATTATTTTACAAAGCAATTCCAACATGCAAGCAGTTTTATATATAATATTAGAAATGCCGTTTTGCACCAATTCGACATATTGACGCCCATTCGTATCATAAATGTGTTTCCAAAAAGTATGATAGTTGTATCAACACACACACGGATGTTGAGTCTTGAGCTAACTTTCTCTTCCAATTAGAAACCTCGAAAACGCATATCATTGGTGTCATTCCGGCATCCCTACTACATATTCATATCAATGAAATCACTGTCGACATGGTATTCTGCAGGTTCGCTCGTCCCTGTCCCTGTGATTGCAGGCACTCTGTCCATCCATTGGTTGGAGCACACGACGACGTCGGAATTGAATGCCTTCTCCACAGGAAACCGAGCAGGACGACCAACGCGTCCACTGTCCAACCAGACAAGTGCCGTCACGGGCTGCAATCACCCGCATTGTATGTACTTTGGTGATGTGAGCTTTGCCAAGCGTATTTGTGTTGATTGTATGAGCTCGAAAATTATTTTTCTAACAATGAGAAGCTCTTAAAAGGTTTTCTTACTGTTTTGCTATAGCTTCATACGGAATGTTAAGAGAAATTCAAAGGCAAAACATGATTTAAAAATACAAGCTATCTAACAATAAGACTTACGGCACTGCATCAACAGACAATGATGCTCTTGCACGAGATGTTCCGGACACGGCGTTCCACCATTACGAGGGAAAATCTAAACAGTTTGATTATAGATCAATAATATTACAAAAAATGTTTTAGTTTATGTGAAAGGAATTAATTTTCAGGGATATGTAGGTTCTGTATACAAAAAAAATGTTGTTCGGGAGGATTTCTATCAGGGTAAGCGCAAATAATTGTAAACAAAAACACGGTAAGTTGTAAACTTTGTATTGTATCTTTCAATACAAACCTTAATAGCCCTTGTTCGGATTCTCTTTCCATGTCCACAGGTGGCGGAGCACTGTCCCCACGGCGACCACTCGGTCATCTCGCACTTGACGGGATCTCCGCCATCGTTCACCTCCGCATCACCGAATTCGTTCACCAATTGGTGGTTGGGAACTGAATGTAACTTGTTTTTTTACATGTAGAGTATTTACATAGTACTAGTATTTACAATATAAACATAACAGGACACATAACAGAAACAATGTTTCGTCAAATATCTTATTGTTAGCCGATGTAGCCAAAACTTGCATAGAATTTTTCTGATTAGGAAACAATTATTATCCATTTGATTGTATTGACGTACCGAGTTCATGATCGGCCTCGTATCCCTCGATACAAGCTCGTTTGCACTCCTCGGAAGTCGTGAACTGGTTTCGGTTTCCTTTGCATCCGGTGTAAATGAACCTATTGTGGAGTTTAATAGAACAGCAAAGGTCAAGAGCAGCTTACTAATTGTACTAGGAATGCTTTATTCGAGAAATGTCTCATGATCAAGCACGCGTGCACATAGAGGAGAGAATTAAAACACAAGATATGCTCTCAGTGTTATACGAATAGTAAAACATAGAAAATGTACACTGGAACATACCTTTCACACTGGCCGGTCTCATGGTTGAACCAATACTTGGGAAAGACTCCCTTGCACTGCCCCTCCGCTTTCTCCTCTTTACAGATTTCTGTAAGGTAATGTTGAGAACATCAAAATAGTTAGGTTTATTCATCCATGCACTTGAAAATGAACAAAAGCTGTTGTCCACATATGCTTACCTTCCGAGTTTTCCTGTAGGAATCTCTTACAACTCTGCATCGTGCATTGTTCTTTTTCCATTAGCTTAGTTCTGCCACATCTCTGAAAAATAATGCAAACAGTTTTGTTGCTAACGATAAAAATTTCTGATTTTGAGATAATAGAAAATAAGAACTTCTTACAAGTACTAAAATACAATAATCGTAAGAATCAGACATATTTAAGTGGCATTGTCTGATTCTTACAATTAGTGTGTTGCAATACAATTGCTCACCAGTTCGTGTTCTGGGAAGAAGAACAGACGAGTTCTGATGCGGACACCGTCATCACAGGAGGCCGAGCACGGAGACCACTCCGACCAGTCGGTTGTCTTGCACAGCGGATCCGGAGTCACCGAACAATCTTCCCCGTTCTCACCTGAACAAAGACAATTGCTTCTGATCGTTATTCTGTTACCAGTATGTAAAGAAAGGAACGAAAAATGCTAGAAAGAAGGGATTCGCTATCGTGCACTTTTACTGTGAACAGCGCAAACTATATTTAAGCGAAGCATACTGTATTGAAAAATTATGACTCACCGATACAAATATCCTGCACACTCAGCTTCAGATTTGAGCATTTCTCCTCGGTTGCCTGAATGCATTCATTTCTTATGTTACTTACTACATAAGTAAATAATTTTATTCATTAGATAATAGATTTATTAGATAGTTTATTATCTCTCATAATGTATTGATGGCTTACAGTTGGCGAGAGGAAGGTCCTGTTTCGCGAACGAGTTCCGTGTCCACAAATCACACTGCACGCACCCCACGTTCCCCAGGAGGTCATCGCGCACTGCGAGTTGAAGGCATCCGAGTCTGAACAACGGATCGCTAAGCAAGAAGTAAACAGTATAGTCTAAAAAAAGTTCTTCCAAATCAAGGCTTATTCGCCAGCAGAAGTCCCGAAGAGGACGGATCAAGAAGCACGACTCAAGAACCAAAACAATAAAATGGAATGATAAGTTAAAATCCTGCGAAAATGTTTAAGTCAATTATGACCACAAATACTGGAAAGAAGAAAAATATGATTGGTAGTAGTCACTTTGAAGACCAAATTTTGAACGTGCAGCTCTTAAAGAAACCGAATACCTGCACATTCGTTGATCTTCGCATTACAGAACTGTCTCTCGGTGGTCTGACGATGGCAATGGAACATTTGGGCCTAAACATTTGTCATTCATTGTTTTTTTTCTTCAAAGGGGCCGGAGTTTACCGAGGAATTTGCTTTTGTGTATTACCTGAACACAAAAGTGACGGGTCCATAAAACACTCATTATGAATGTCTTGCAAATGAAATAACGATTTCTGGCTTTCTTTAATTAGTAACATGTAGATATGTAAGCAAAATTCCATACCTTGATGGGAAATCGGAACACTCTGGATCGCATGCGGATTCCTTTTCCACAGGTCGCAGAGCAAAGTGACCACGGCTCCCACTCGGACATCATGCACTCGCCTGAACAGGGATTCTTTCATATCTAGATCGTTGACGAAACAATTTGAAAAGCAGCATATACTCTTTACAACGTAAGTGAAGCACAATCTTAACACGTATCATCACTTTAGCAGCCAGTGCTATCCATTTTTATGAGGAACTTTGGGTTGTCAACAACCTAAAGAAGAAAAATGGATAACACTGGCGCTAAAGTGATGATACGTGCTAAGATTGTGCTTCACTTACGTTTTAAAGGCTATATGCTTGTTTTCAAATTGCTCCGTCAACGATGTAGGTATTCAAGAGAGGGTTATCAGCAACAATCGAATTCCTCTGTCAAAATGGCATTCGGGGGCAAATCTAGGATGGTTTTTTTATTGGTGAGATTAGGAAAGAATTGCGTGCAACTCACGTCGATCCTTGTATTCCTCGTCTTCGGATGTGTTGGTGATGTTGAACGCCTCCTTCTTGTACTCCTCATTCGTTTGGCAAGTTTTCGGAAGGATCTAACAATAAGAGATTTATTCTCCTACTTCTTTACTTTATAGCTTTTTTCTAGTAATAAATTACATGTAAGTCCTATTTACTAACAATAAGGAATGTTCCAATGTGTGATCATCTAGTTGTTATCATATCTTGCTAATTTATAAGTGTATACAATTAGCGTACATCGGTTCTTCTCAGCACGACCCTTGCCATAGTAGGGATGCTGTCGCTGTTTGGGTCGTAGAAGGGAGATCCAACGTCTTTCGTTGTGATCCATCGAATGGGATGACGAGGTTCCGCAGGGGTGTTCGGTGACTGAAGTGAAGTATAGTAAAAGTAAGATTGTAGTAGGTTACAACATTGTACAGGCTAAAAACTAAATATTCACGGGCATGGATCCGTAGCATAGAACTTGACCAAAGAGGTGTGTAAATTGTACACAATGCGTCTTATTGTCAATAATTGACCTGTTCATAAGATGCTATTATTGTACATATGTGTACAAAGACCGCAAAAGTTCTTATTTGGTTTTTACTGGATTCGTTTGTTGCGTTTCAATAGAATGTTCGAGACAGACCATATAAGTGGGTCCATCGTCCGTTCCGGCATCGAATGGAAGTAGATCAAAAGTGCGTTCGGAGACCCAGGAACAATCGGGGAGGCAGAGGTTAACCGACGAAAGTCCGACACACCAGTCAGGAGACGGTCCGAACATTGTACCGAAGGACATCAGGTGATGGTATCTGAATCCATCCACCTTAGTTTGCCTTATCGTTAGAATATTCTAACGTTCTTTGTTATAATCCTTTCGTAGCATAAAATCTTACAATTAGTGCGTGGTGTGCTATAAACATTGCTTGCACATGTTAGTACATACAACCTTAAGATCCTTATTACAATTTTTATCTACCATGTTTGCACCACTTCACTATGCCTTACTCTTGGTAGCTTTGATTGCAGCTTACTTGTTGACGACAAAATGGGACTTGGTAGTTCCCTGCACTTCGGGGTACCACAATCCTTTGATCTTCATCAGAGTCCGTACCTCTGCAGCCTGAAAAGTGATCGTGTGATACTGTACTTACTGACAAAATGTTCCCATCAAACAAGCAAAGTGAGTACCTTCTCCTTGGCCTCCTGCTCGGCTTTGTACGTGTTTCCCCATTCGGCGATCTCCTTCATGCCATCCGAAGACAGTTCTCCGATATTCCAGAGGGAATAGTTGGACGAATGAGAGGCGCCCAGCATATCCGTGAAATGCGTCAAATGCAGCACTGAAATGGACACATGATGAGTTCATGATGAATATTAGTTAAAGCTTAGATACGTCTAGTTTGTGACACACCCAAAACTCCACATACTGTAACGAATAACTTGGTAGCTAATCTTTGACGCCACTTACAATTATTATAGTAAGTGTTGTACATATGATAAAGGGCTAACTGTGATAACATAATTGTGCCATATTAAGACAAAAACCGACACGTTGGATAGTCCTTTGGATGAGTATCCTTCGACCAAATTCCAGTGAACTCCAGTTCGTACTTGGCCTGATCGCAGGCACAACACTCGGCCATCGGGTTGTCGTCGGGAAGCACTTTCGCATAACCGGCTGAACAATATGGATGTTGTTTCATCAGCACGTTTGTGCTTCACTTATTATACAAAACTTGTTCTCGATTGCATATTGTTAGTAAAATGACAATGTGTACTAGTAAAGCGCCCGAATAGTTTAAGGGGCTTTACATTAGTACCTACTAGTTTGTATACCAGTTGCAACTAATTTGTGCACCACATTTCCATTCAGTCAGCTGTAGCATACAAAAGTCGTCCATTCAGCGCATACATGTTCATATAAAGTTGTTGATTACCTTTGAGGCAAAGTTTCTTCGTGAGTTGTCCCTCATCGGCGTACCAATTGTACTTGTTCTCGATAACGGAGGCACGGAAGATCACACAACCGGAGGCTGTCTGGAAACACGAGATTATGAAAGGGTGAAACAGTACTTATAAATATCGACAGGTAAAGGCCCGCATGTACTTGAATAATGAGCTTATGAGCATTCTTCTTACAATTAAAGCGAGAAGACGACATGGCTTTTGCAAACTGTCATCTTGACGATAATCGATCAAATGCAACCTCACTTATTGTTAGACATTTTGTGTCACCAAGTAACAGATTACAACACCAGTCACTAGCCAAACCATTTGTTTTATGTAACTGTTCAAAGACTTTACTACGTCGTTGATCAAACGTTAGTGCCGATTGTTCATGCAATTTATGCGTTAAAAATTTGTAAATTACAAGCTTTGAAGCTGACGAAATAGTGTACCTCAGGTGCCTTCCACTGTACATGCACGGATACTTTGACACGGAGATTCGAATGGGAGACACCGGCTTCGCGACAGCCGGGGGCCACACGCGCATCCGATCCACGCACTATCTGCAAGCACATCGGGATACTTGGCATTGCAATCAATCTGCTTGTCTCCATACATGTAAGCACCAAGTGATCCGTGAGCAACCTACATAAAGTGTTGCTAACATAAGATGCTTCAAAAATTGTCAATCTGAACATTGATCCAACCATAGGGATAATAGCAGACTAATCTCACATTGATAAAAATTAGACTTCTTTACAGTTTATATTTATTTCATCATTGCTGAAAAATCGTGTCTCCCCGCTTTCAATATTAATTGATGAGGCACGAGGAATCCATTCTTCTTCATTTACTTTCTGCACAAAACAATGGCAACGAAACAGTCATTAATATCACTTGTCAATATGTACTTTGAAAAAAAATGATGTGGCAAGTAACAATAAGATAATAATTTGTTAACAATAAGAAAGACACTACAAACCTGGAATTGTCCGGCGGGCACCTCCTTTCCGTCCTTTTCCATATGCGCGGTGAGGACGAATCCTCGGAATGTCTGGACGGTATACTGTGTCCGCCATCCCCTCAGGGAGATACGGTAACTCTCGCC
>JACMIJ010000365.1:0-10233 GCA_014805365.1 Koerneria luziae
GGAAGAGGGTTTGAAGGGGGGGGGGGTGGCAGAGAGGGCATGACATCTCTTCTTTCAATAAATTGACAATTTTGGACGCATGTGTCTTCTTTCCTTTGGCGTATTTGTCTAATTGTACTACGATTTGTGGGTTTTCGGTTGGTAATGGGCGTGGCCAATACCAAAGTGGGCGTGGACAAGTAGCTCATCTTGTTAGCATAATTTACAACTTAGTATTACGCACTTCGTTTATCACTTCTTGTTAGAAAACCGGGTTTTGCGTGGCTTCCACTGATCTAATAACATTTGGGTCCCTGGTGAATCAGGGAAAACACTTTCATGGAACATCTTTGATTACGGGAGAAAGTTGTCTCTATCGTTAAGGTATCACAGTTCTCGATAAGTGGCGAATTAGCACACTTTCACACTTTCATTTTGGTTCGTCACAATGACTCACAAAGTTGTTTGCTTGTCAATTTGGCCTTTTTTTGCGTGATTTAATTGCTATGAAAAAGCGCATTGCATGATTCTGCATTCGCTCTTTTCCTTTTTTGTTAACTCTGTGGGATTCTCAATTGAATCTATTGGTGGAGGATTGGAAGCATTTGGGTGGCCTACTATGGTTCTATTTATTTGTAAAAATTTTACAATTTTGTAAACTTAATGTTTTTTGTACTTGAAGTTCGTCACCCTAGTTATCATATGGTGCCTTTTGAGCACAATAGGTTCTTTTTGCATTAATGCCTTGCTAAAGTGTAAAATTCGTAGGAATCATGAATTAGCCATTATTTGTCCATAACAAAGTACATTTTTGCTGGACATATTTACTCGTTTTCGTATAGCAGATAGGAATAGCATCGAGGACTAGAGAGGTACGGAATTGTACCGAACCTTTTAGCGTCTGGACATTTTTTCGCACGTTTGTGGAATTTGTGCCTGGTGGCTATTTTGGAGCAGTTCCGTGTTCTTTTATTTCTGGATTTGCAGAGTAAGGATTCCGGGATTCCGTGACATTGAAATGTCTTCAATCGGATTATTTTTCCGTTAAAAATGCGAACAGCACGTGAATATCCGCCTTGAATGTATAAGCTTTTAAGATGTGCATGGGTGAATAGGATTTATCGTATTAAAGATAATGCGGTTACATATTTGGGGACTAATTTAGATTCTGTTCTTCTAATATTTCAACATGTTCACATACATCGACAACAACGTTGTTGATGGCGCCAGGGTAATCCGTTTTGTGGATATCCTAGCATTGAAAGCACCTGATTGTGATCCTCATTTGTCAATAGCACACAATTTCTGATGTCTTTCATTGTTGGGTGAACCCCATTTGCGCCAACCGTTCTACGAGCTCTATTTTGGCTTCTGCAAGGCTGAAATTCCTGGTGTACCCCATTTGCGCCAACCGATCTAGTAGCTCCATTTTGGTGTCTACAAGGCTGAAATTTCTGGTGCATTCTGGTGACCATCGCCTCTGGAATGTTCGACCGAATGGCGTCCACCCCATCCCTCCAAAATATGGAAACGTGACATGTCGATGTGGACATGTTGGTTGTGCGTCTAAAGCTTTGTAGCAGGGCAAGCCAATATTATGCCCAAGGGCACCCTTCGGGCAAGGGGTAATTCCTCTAATTCCTCAACTTTTCATGGGAGTTGTTTTTCCTCTTCTACTGGGTTGGGAGTTGGGATGTTGCTGCTCTGGATGCTGGCCCCTTTATTGTTGTGATTGTTAGAATAAAATGCTTATACACCACTTTTTTCAAGTTTTGGGAGACCTCTTGTCATTTGGATGACAGAATGTGATGTCTTCGGTGTATTTTGATAACTCAAAAAGGATTGTCCGTTTGGATAAGCTACATTGTTCTTAGCTACTTCTTCGTGTTTGAAATGTAGGTTATACGAGATAGAGATGCATTCTTCTTATGATAACAATATGAGTAAGTCCCTTTCATTGACTGTTCCTGTCATTTATGAGTCTACTTTCAGGGTGCTTTCGATGGCCACTTGGCGTATGACTTCATTTTTCGCTATTTGTGACTTTCTAATTGTAAGATAGTTTTTGTTACTTTGACCAGTGTTGTAGTTTCAGCCTTTGCCAATGTTTGTCCGAATATGGCCTAGTATATCTGACATTTTCCGATCTTTCTTCTTCGAGCTCTTTAAAAATGCCAGAAAGGTAATTTGTGGTAAGGTAATGTAATTTGTGGCCGTAATAGGATACCTTGGCTAAGCCTATTTCTGGATATGTTATGTAATAATTCTCTCATTGGTATTAGATTTCATAGAGTTACAGATTTACATTCACTTTACATGTTGTTAGTGTTAATGTTACCTCGTTATAATATATGCGACCTTCTATTTTTGCCGAATTTCTTATTGGTTTCTATGACGGTTATTTGTTGTGCCAGGATGTAAAAGATGCTCAATTGTGTAGTTTTCTACGGTTGTTACTAGTATTCTTGTTTTTGTTTGTATGTTATGGTGTCATATTGTAAAGTGTGACTGTTGAATATGTCTGCCGCGGTAGTAAACCCCCGGAATCCGCGAACTTGAAACCCCGCAGATTCCTGTTAGCTCAGTGAAAATTCCCACCAGATAGCATAAACCTGGGAGGTTTCGAGCTTAACAGAATCCGAAGGTTTACCATTGCGTCTGTTATGTGCATAATAATAATATTAGAATAAAGAGTATTGGTGAGTGTATTGTATTGTATAAGAATGGCGTTCGCTTCGCCTATCTACTACTTTGATCTTCTATTGTCTTCGTGAACGGGTTATTGTCTGTTGGTGGTGTTGTTGAGAGACTGTTACTGGTTTCCCTTTGGGAAAATTTTACCAGTTTTTGGAAGGTTTGAAATATACTTTCTTCTTATTGTTACATTGTTTGATAGATGATTGCTTTGAATATTGTCGGTTACCTTACCGGATATCTTGCCGGTTACCTTTTAGGCGGTGTTTCTTACCATTATTGAGATCTGTTCCATGTGGTATGCGAAACTGGCTGTAGATTGATTGTAGACCGAGATATCGCGTCTTTTGCTCTTTGAATCACTGGTTTGGCGTGCCATGCCCTATGCCACAAGGTGCACTCTTTTCAGGGCTATTACACCCACGTGGGGGGAGTCTATTTGTGGGAAGTTGGTGAAGTGGATCGCTTATGCTTTGCGGACTCTTGCATTTTATATGTGCTTTATTGTTAGCGCTTTTGTTGTCAGCGGATTTTTTTTAACTTCACGTTTTGTTAACACAGAGGCCACCAGTTAAGATGCGCATTTTCCTTTGTTTCTTCAAATTCTTTTGTGTTTGTATGCAAATGAAATGCATTAGACTGGCGAACATGAAATGCTGTGCCTTTTGTTAGTGTAGCGTGTTGCTTCTACCGGTCTGAAGAACCTCATTTGCATACGACTATTAACAATTAGGAACAAAGAATATGCAAATTTCTTCATTCCTGCGAATTTATTGTCAAGCCAAAGCCGCTATTGGTGGCGGCAGGAATGCATGCGCTCTTATTAGTACAGGGGTTTTTTGGTTTATGAGAAATGGAAAAGAGAGTTGTTGTTTTGGGTTTTAGGCTATCATTTACCTGTTTCCATGTAACCCTCTTGTATTTATTATTCGTGAAACGACCTTTTTTGTGCTACCGTAGTACCTTTGTATGTATGATGTATGCTTCAGTGGTATATCCCCTGGTTGGTCGAAAATATCTCCTGGTTGGTCGGAATGGGTCTCCTCATCCCCTCTTTCTCCTTCCAACAGACGAGAAGCGGACTCATCTTGCTCAATGGAATGTACATGGTAAGCATTTTTCCGTTGTTTTACATGATTTTTTTTCTCTCCTTTTGGTGAGCTATTTTCCTTTGCATTGGAGCTTTATGGCATTCGTTGTTAGCGTCCATCGACTGGGTGTTTTTGATAATGCCTGGGTACCCAGTTTGTGGTTACCGTAGTACTGAAGGCACCCCAGCAGCATACTGTAGGCGCCCGACCAGGTTCAGGTCTAGTGATTATGAAAATTTTGCTAGCGTTTGTGAAAATTTTGTAACATGACATGTAAATGTTTTGTTAGCGTCTATTCCAATTGATCTTACAATTAGCGTTGAATAGCGCAGCATACCTATAAGTTTTAGGCTATGACAGAGCAATGACAAAGAGTTTGTGCGCATTCTACAATTCCATACGTGTGATTTTGGCGTGCATTATATATCCCCCGAATACGGGCTGGGGATTTGTTTTCAGCGGAAGTAAATGAGTGTTTTAAACACTCTGGTTCTTTTGAGATTTATTTGAGGATTCTCAATCTGAACATAAGTCGTATAATATGAAGACCTACTTCGTTACAGGCAGTCGGTATCCTTCTGATCTGCACCGGTGCATATGCTCGTAACTCGTCAATCGTCACGTCTGTGTCCGTGGTATGGGTTTATCTTTATCTTTATTTTTATTTTTTGTAAATGTTGCAAAGGCTATTGACCTTAAGAGATAAAGGAAAAGGTCAATAGCGTTCATAAATATTAAGTTAAGAAGTGTTTCAAAGTGGGTTGCCTGAATGCCAGAAACTATGGCTGTGGTGTATGGTAGCGGGAAAGTGCAGAGCACTAGATTAGTGTGCATGTTTTCAAATCTCCGTATCATTTACCTTTTGATCTCCTGAACAATTATTTGTAGTTTGATCCCTTTTTTGTTTCCAGGTGGGTGGTCTGATCGCGGCCGGTGTGTTTCTGTTCTGTGTGGCCGCCCTTGGCATCTACGGCACGAGGCGCCAGCACCAGGCGGCACTCTTCTTTGTATGTTTCGTTTGCTCTTTGAGTATTACTCAACTGAATTAAGCATATTAGTATACTATTTTAATCAGAGGTGCTTGTAAGGTTACGTGATGCACTTACCATATTAGTCAACTGCATCGGTCATACTATTATAAGAACGATACCTAGTTAGGTATTACACAACTACTACTTATGATACCCTCAAGTCAGTAACATAGCACCTTATTTTCTTGATGTGTGTCGTAAAGGGATTTAGTTAGCTTGGGACAGATGAAGAACTTTGTCAATAGTGCATATTCTATTCATGTTTTTGATCCGGTCTGTAAACATAATCTTTATGTGACAAGTGTCTGAATATAAAATATTTTGCTTCAGTACATGCTGATTCTGTTCCTGGTGTTCGTGGTGCAGTTGAGTGTGGCGGCTGCGTGTCTGGGTGCGGTTTCGGAAACGTCGCTGGCTGAGGTTTGAATGTTTTTGCTACAAATATGGTGTCACTTCGTTTCATGCAAACAATAAGTTCACACTACGATTATAACTAATTGTAAGACTGGTTTGGGTACTATAACGCTTCCATGGGATACGGTAAGGTAATCGTACCTTACCGCTTTCATTGGATACGCTAACTGTAGTAGACGTATGGTACATCTGAGCCTTCAAGTTGCAGGATGCAAATACATTCATTGACTTTGAGCAAAAATTGGCCAAGCTAAATGTTGTCGACCCCCATTTTGAGGCTCAGAAGCATTTTCTTTCGGTATAATGGTATGTGCTAACGATGTTTGTGTTCAGTTGGTGGAAGTCGGCTGGAAGCGGTCCAGTCCGGCGACGATCTTCGATGCCGAGAAGGCATTCGGATGCTGCGGACTGCACAACGTGACCGAGGGAGGATTGAACTGTCAAAAGGTATGTTAGCAACCCAATGCGATACCTATTAAAGGGAGAACCGTCAGTTTACCGAGGAATTTGCTTATGTGTGTTCCCTGAACACAAAGGTGGCGGGGCAATAAAACACTAGTTATGAGCACATTTTTTAACGAATGAAGTGACGGTTTCCGGCCTCCTTTAACGTACGCATAGTCCTTATGTCAGTGGAGTTTGACTTGTGCTGTGGCATCCTCTGTCATTTCAACTGCTAGTGCAACATTAGTGTCAAGTGTTGATTTCGCATTGATGCAGTCTCCTTTTTTGTGTTAGAAGGGAATTGTGATTGCTAGCTCTAGTTCATCAATAGCGTTGTTTTGCGTTAGCTGCAGCTAACAAGAATCTGACCTTCGTTGCTTGCGTGGATATCGTTCTAATGAAATATAATAGTCGTGACAGTTCGTGAGTCGAACGCATAGTATTGTATCGTTTGAACAAATGTGTGAATGTATTCGTGAAGTTGTTGATCCGATAGGGCGAAAAAAGTTTTGTTCAAAACATAGTTATGCTTCCTTGGGAACCGACTGTTCCAGAGGAGGGCTAAAGTATTGATTTACATTTGTAAAGGAGGAATAAAGCATGTAACAAATGTATGAAACATTGCGTTGAGGGGGGTAAAATAATATTTTAGTCCTTAAAAGGTGGGGTAAAGGTGGGCGCCGGCTCCGTGGAAGCGGTTGTATGGTTCAAAAGGTTATTTTTCTCTTTTCCAGTTGGAGTGTTTTGCTGTCGGCTGCTCGCCGTGTATGAGTGCTATCGTGGACATGACACACGACAATCTGACGAGGGTGGGCAGTATCGGACTGTTCTTCAGCTTCACTGAGGTTAGTTTCGTTTTATGTTTTTTTTATTGACTTTAAGGATACGGTGTTTTTGTCACCGGCAAAATAACTATGTGGACTACGATTAGTGTTAAGAATGTCTCCGGGAAAGGAAGGCGTACAGACAGTGCCAGGGCATCGAATTGGTGTTTTTTTAAGTTGTGATCAAAATGTCCTCCTCTATTGATTATACAACATTACCCGCCGTTATTTGTTGGTGTTGATGCGAAGAACTTGTGAGCGGGAGGGAATTGTGAATAAGAAGAGAAAATTGTACGTTATGCGTGTTTGTTGAGTTATGCGTTATGCAACGAGTCATACATCGACGTGAAACGTTATTTTATTTTTAAAACGGGGGTGATTCTCTAGAGTAAGGCAAAAAAGGGGTGCCTATTGAAAATTGAGTTTCAAAACCGGTATGTCTCCAATGTCCGGCGTGTTTTCGATGTATGCAAAGTGTAAATTGGATGAATTATGTTTATTTATAATAGAAAAGATGGTTTGTTTAGTTGTTGGGCATCGTGTTGGCCTATCGATTCCGAAACATGAAGGATCCGAGATTCAATCCGCACTCGCTGTTCCACTAAGATTTTGTCGGGCCGTAAGCTTTGATCGTTTTCTCTCTCTCCTAAATCTCAAATTAACAATGTAAATTTAAATAATAACCCGTTCGCTATATTTTTAACAAAGTATCCCTCTTTCTCTCTCGGAAATGTTCTAATTATACGCATCTCTCAACGTTTTGAAGTAGTTATATTGTTAGTATTATAGTTACTTTTTGAAATTTGCTTTTGTATAATAAAGTTGCGAATGCTGAAAGCATGATTGTAGAAATACACATTCTTTATAATCGTGTTTTGATTTTCATGTAAGTGTATAGACTCCCTGATTTCCCTCTCTGCTCTAACGATTTACACTTACTGTATATTTTACTTTACTTTACTGTATGATGCATGCTACCTAACTGTTTATGTTCTCTGTTATGGGTTTCAACTCTTCCTTACTTCTTTTGCTCTATTCACTTTCACTTTTTCTTCGTTGCAATACCACTTTTGGTAAGGCTTTATTCTTTCTACAATTAGTGTTATTGTTCTGAGTCCTAAGTTTCTCACTTCTAAATCTCATATTAACTATGTAAATTTTAATGATATCCAGTCGCTATTCTTTTGTCAATGTATTTTAGTAGAAATACTCAATTTGTACGTAGTATCATCTGGTTGTTGCGTTTTATTGTTATGCATTAACAAGAAGACTGTACGTATAGTGAACTGTTTAATGCCATACACATGGTTTTCTCTAGTCCTTCCTTCTCTGTTTTTTTGTTTATTCATTTTTTTCATATCTACGGTTCTTTTCTTATGGGACTTTATATTTAGAGTGATACTAGTTCGACGTTCGTGATTGTTTATATTCTTTGTGGTTTACGTGTTACTTACGATAAAATATCCATCAGACATACTGTAAACATACTCTCAGCTCTTATATCAGCTGTTTGTTTGAGCCTAATCAGCACGATGTGCCTTATGTGCTCGACAGTATAGTAACAAGACATGGCGAAGAAGTCTGTAAATGTAACTTATTAAATTTGGACATCATTCGAAAGTACAGTATTTCTTAATGGCAACAGTAACTGGACGTCTGGACAACGCTCTAACAATAAGAATTGTGTTCGATTGCGATGTTGCGAATATCAAAAGGAGTATTTCAAGGTACATTAAAAGTGAAGGAAGATGGCCATTTTATACTGAAAAATATGATTAGAATATCACTCAAATGAGAAACTGATGGCGATGAGTATCACCCTACTCCTAGAAACTAAAGTGACAAAGATCAAGGCCCTAGGGATCCAAGCATATGGTTTAACCCAAAATGTGAGTATAGTCGTTCGATTCAGAAATGAATGGGGATAAGTAAAGGGCTCCTTACAATTAGTTTGCTAACGTTTTTAGATACAAGGAATACAAGTAGTTGTTATTTAAGAAATGAAGTTTCTGGAATCTAACGATCAAGGAATCGAAATTTTTACCCCTTTTCGCATCACATTTGAAAGAAATGTTCGTGGAAACTTGGTTGTTGTTGCTCAAATCTTCGACGTGACTGACGCTGGTTTAGCTCAAAAACAACTTCCTCGTAATGTGATCTTTGATCAGACCACTCATAATGTGCACTTGGCACAGTCCCAATCGGGTCATCGATTCCTTTCTGTGCATTCCTTTGGAGCACGTAGCTCCCTCTGGCACTTCACATTTCCCGCTCCTCCTGCATTTGGGCGCCATCTTTTTGGCGCTTTTCCATTTCAATCTACGCGCTTCCTTAGTTTTTGGCGCCAAAAAGGAGTATAAAAGGAGCAAATGTTGTCAATTCAACCAACATTCACTTTGTTGTGTGTCCTGCTCTCTGGTGTTGGTCGGTCTGTTGGCGTTCGTCGTCTTCTGCTGGTGGACCGTCGCTACGCCGTGATCTGGATCGTCTACTGCGACTGGCGTGGTTCGACTGGGCGGAGCTTCGTTCGACACGGTGTCAGCGGCGGGCGCTGTGACGGAGCTCTCTACACCGGTGTGTAGCATAAGAGCGTCGGCACGGTGACCAAAGCGACTCGGAGTGTGCGGATGTTGCTTCGTCGGCCGTACTTGCGTTGGTCTCTGGTCTATGTATGCGTGATGTTCTTTCTATCTTCCCCTGTCCTCGAGCCATCCACTGTAGCGTGGCCACTTGGCCACGCTGCATGTGACGACCAAGCGAGTCCTCATTTGGCTGTGCTGACCACTCTACTTACTTGGCTGTACTGACCCTTCCACCTGTGCACCACCCGTTCTCTACCCTCTTCCTCCCCAATGTTTCCCTTTTACCTTTACCGACTTTCCCTACACCTGCTAACGCACTCTCTCGATGTGGAAGTTACAGGGTGGTCTATTCTTGTGGTCCACCTTATTCCTTCTGCGACTGGAGAACTGTTACTGGTTGATCCCCGGGTGGTGGCCCCATCGTACGATGGGCGGCGCTTACTGCCGATGCTACCAATTGATGCTAACGCTTCAAATGAACCTTAATAATAATGAATTTTGTTGGTTCCCTTCGGGGAGGCGAAACTATGCCCGTTTGAGCGCTCGGCCATTGTGTGTTAATAATATAATAATAAGTACTTCATAATGTTAATAATAGTACTTAATACACGGAATAAACTCGAACAGTAGCTTTCTAACAATAAGAGTTCTCATCACACGTGAATTCTTCCTGTTTGTAGGCAAAATCATTAAAAGACATTCTTATTAGTGTAAATTAAAAAGCCTAGTGAGCAGAAGCTGGACAGTCGGCGTGGAGAGGCTGGAGAACAGGGAATTGCAATCGAGATGACAGGGAACGTTTTGCTAATCTACTAACAATAAGTGTTGGTACTAGCCTCACATTGCGAAAATCAGTCAGGCATCTATCCTATGGTCAGGTAACGTATACTTGAAGCACACAACTAATGTGACATAATACGAAAACCGATGCGCAGTATTCAAATGGCACATGCATTGTTTCGCCTTTGTTTTCGATTGCAAATGTCACAATGCAGTTAGGAATGAATACACACTTCTTCACTGTTCGTATGACATAGCCGTTGCACGGTTGCTTCTTCTACTCGCTGTTTCATAGAATTGCACAACGGGTCTCCGATCTGTGGTAAGTAAGTTCTACTTCCGCTGAGGGGCGGAGGCGTTGTCTCCAGCCCTCGGGGGGGGGGGGGGGGGGGGG
>JACMIJ010000365.1:10243-20872 GCA_014805365.1 Koerneria luziae
TTGAGATGGTCTTCAGTTCATGACAGACGAGTGTTATGATTTTTTGAGAATCCACAACGTTGAATGCTTACATATGTTTCTTTTTTACATGTCAGAACATATTTTATAAGGAGACCCCATGAATTCTTATTATCATATTACTGCGCTCATAGATAATTCTTACACGTTCACCAGACTATTGGTAAGATGAACTTTGAATAATTATGTTCTTCATAGATATCGTAAAGTTGCATAATCGAACGAACAGCCGTCACAACGAAAGTGAAAACGCGAATCAAACACGTGGTTCGTTACATTTATTGAGTATTCTCATATAGTACTCACGAAATTGTCCGATACGTCAAGTATGCAAAATTGCTGTGCTTAGTCAATCGTTCGTAATGAAACGTTCATTTGCGTATTCAAAAAAAGTTGTTGACTATTAGCGAGAACATGTATTCCTTTGTTGCTATCGGAACGATGTATTTTGCATTTTCGTGAGCCTAATACACAAAATGTCGCTTCCGGCGGTCTACAGTACCCAATTTGCATATGGGTTCTCTCAAAAGAACAAAAATTATGTAAATTTAAGACCGGCGGAAGTTCCGTGGGAAATACATGATCTGTGATTAGCAACTTATTGTTAGTAATTAACTTTGTTGGTTACGAGTTCGTCCAGTTGTTTCTTGAGCAGTTCTTTAAAAAAAAACTATTCTTACTAGTACATAGAAAAGCAATCGAATGTTATGTTACTTGTATATTACCAAAAAATAAAAGAAAGGTACGCATGAACTTCAATTTTTAGGTCAACTATGTATGTTAATCTGGATGATTCTTCGATGGCCGCCGTAGAGTGTCGTGTCCAGTTATGCAGAATCTTCCGGCCGAAGTCTTTTAAATAAAATTAAACATCAATAAAAATGTATGATAAACGTTGTGAGAATATGTTCGTTGCACGCCGATGGGTTACTGTCGGTCTTGCTTGGGTCTTAAGATCTCATTTTTATGCTCTTTTGCGTTTGTGTTGCAGATATTGAACAGAACAAATTCGGGGGCTTAAATGGGCGTCCACATGTGGTTTGTTTGAGTTTAAAAAAAGTACAAGTTGAGATGTCGGATGGCAAGGTAAAGTTCCTCTTCATCTTGGTCACTTGCTATGCCTGGTTTCGTCAGCGTTCAAGTGGCAGGAAGGAATGTTGCCAGCAGTGGCACTTAGAAACACTTTCGTTAACGGAATTCCTCATTGTTCGACATGGGTTTTCAAAGGCAGAGCGTTCCATACAAAACAAAGCAAAGTTCTTCCGTTTCGTGAAACTATTACTTGTCAACCCTGGAGGGATGACACCTTGGATCAGGACGTTGCCGGGCATCGAATTTCTCTCTTATGCGTAGCATAGGCCACCTCCTGCCACTACACCACTACGCGTCCCATGTCCATAAGGCTTTGCAACTATCAAAGCGAGTATATAACTATGATCTACATGTATGACTATGACATGAGTATATGATTATGATACACGATTTGTAATGAATTTGCGCATTCCAGATCTAACAATAAGATGTTCATCACTCGATTTCTTCGAGAAATCGAGTACTCAAACTTCAAACGTTGCATGTTGATTATGCTTTGCAACAACTACAATGAGAGCGTTATCGAATGGTTTTGTTCATTCTTTGCTCGAAGATGTTTTTTGCTCGGCTTCTTCTACTCGTTGTTCTCCTTATCGACTTTCTTGACCGAAGCTACGCTGCGAACGGTACTCTCATTGTTATCATTATTGGCGCAAAGCAGAGCAATAGTTTACTAATTGTAAGAATATTTTGATCTAAAGATGAGAAAATTTTGCATGTTCATGACAATAACGTTCGTTTAGCTGTAAGATAACGCTTTCTGGGTTTTGTTTATTTTCCTTGTCTTACACACTGACATAAAAAAACGACACTTCATGATAACTGAAGAACACTTTCCCGAAAAATCATAGCCTCCAAACTTGTTCTTTGAGCAAGAGACATTCCAGGTGTGTCAAAGTGTTGGACTCCTCAGAAAATCGAAGATTGTCCAGCGGATTCTGTCTCTTGTATGGTGGAGTTCGTGGTAAATGAAAAGGTTGTGAGCTCGGTAACGCGTGCCGAATGTTCATCGATGACGTTACCCCGACCGTGCGGTATCCAATGGAAAGGTACCGTCACATGCGCCTGCTACGAGGACAAGTGCAACGAGGAGCACAACCTCAGGCAGATAGCCCAGGTTGGTGTACTAAGATAAGGGAAAGCTTTAAAGGAAATAGAAAATATGTCTAAGTATGACTGAAAAAAGAATGCGCAATTCTTGCCGTAAGTTAGGCCAGCGCTTTCATAACAATTTTCACACATAATGTACAAATGAGTGGAGGCGTAGCACATTGGTAGAACGCTTGATCTACTGTGCACACGGTCATGAGCTCCCCTCCGGCCCCCATGGAGGGTGATATATATCTCCCTTTGGGGATAGCCTACACGTCTTGGAAACGTGTTTCGCGAATGTAACTTCCTATACTCCCTTGTCTGGGTTGATCGGCTTGATACAAGTCACTCTGTGATCGCGATACCCAGGCATTGTGAGCGGATAAGGCGCTTCTATGTGCGCTTGGCCACAACATCTAGGTTTGGTTTGGATGTTGGTTTGGTTTGGATGTAGAAATGAACACTCTTTCATTCAGGATACGTACATTGCCTCATTGCCTTCGACGACGACAGCCACTACCGAACCTCCGACCAGTCACTTGCTCGCCAACAATTGGCGCGTTCTACTGCTGATCGCAGTGGCTGGCGTGTTAGTCTTTGTACTTCTAGGCATAGCCATGTACAAATACTGGAAATCGAAGAGATATCCTGCGAACGCACAATTTACAACAACCGGAACACGAAAATCAAACACATGGTAAGCAGCAAACGAAAAGGGTAGCCAAAAGCTATTGTTTGGGTAGAAAGGCTTTTGACAAGAAATATCTCTGGCAATGAGATGTAGAAATAAAGTAGGAATGAAGAAAGGGGAGATCGCAGTGCAGAACTTATTGTTAGAAAGGCTGAAAATGTGCATATTTGAGAGACAATGGCAACCCGCGACATATTTATTCCGCTGCTCAAGTGCATCTGCAGCCTGCATGAAAATACACATTATGTTGAGCCAGTCAGAACTTCCGTCGGTCTCAAATCTGCATATCGCTTTGTTATAGAGAGAGCTGAACCTGTGTTATGCAAATTAGGAACTGTAGACCCGGTGGAAGCAACATGCTGTACACATCCAGGTCAACAATAACCGGTGATACCGATATGTCAACGGCGAAGTCGGCGCCTTCGACCTCCACGTGCATCACGGAACTCGTTCCGCCGACCACCCGGACGGCCATCGACACAACGAGAATTCCCACCGAGAAGAAGAGCATAGGGGGCTACGAAGTGCTACAAGACTTTGTCGCTAAAAAGTAATAAATGTTGAGATTGCATTGTGTTACTTGTATGCAGTGAAACTGTTATACTCGCGGATGCCTTTGCGCGTTTGTCAGGTGTTGTTGGGTACGCGTTTCAGATGCTTTCTGATAAAAAAATCTCGAGGAGGAGTAAATGGCGGAACCCTTCTGAAATGTCGGAATATTAGAGCTGTCGATAGTGACTCTCCTCTAGATGCAACTCTCGAAAAGACCACGTGTAGGTACTTTTAGTGTGCTAGAATCCATGAATCAAACGGTTTTATGGTGCTGCTCGAACAATGAAAGTATGCATGATCACGATAACAGCAAAGAAGTGGGAATTCCAAAAAGTGCATAGAAATGCCCGCACTTGATATTCAGTATTCAAATGTCCTTCTTTGCACACTTATTGTTTCGCCTTTGTTCTTGATTGCAAATGTCACAATGGGGAAAGAAGTGAATGCATTCGTTCACTGTTCGTATCACACATCCGTTGCTTGGTCGATTCCTCTACTCGCTGCTTCATACGGTTGTCCGATCTATGGTAACCAAGTTCATTGTTATCAAATGTTACAGCAAGTTATTAGTATCGTCTCAGGGATTCTTACATACTTTGCATAGCAGACCAACAAAAATTTGAATCCGCTACGCGACTCACAAGGGAATGTCGCGAACTAAGGTCAACGTTTCGGGAAGGGAGATGTGTGGTTCTATAGTGCTTTGAACTGTGATTACGACCGTCTACTTCAAAATTGCCAACGTTGCCTCTGGGAGCCACATTTTGGACGCCAAAGTTGGCGCGGGGACCCAGTTGACAGCGCATAGAGTGCTCGAATGCGTAATCACCACCTTATTGATGACGGCCCTTGTAAGATGTCGTGGTGTATTTGCAGATGCTGCATATGAAAAGTTTAACTTTGGCATAAAAATTTTCCGTCATATTCTGTCATTAAATTGTTGTCATATGCGGCAAAAAGTAATGGCGTGCAAAAGGATCCGAACCCTGGACCTTTTGCTGGCATACGTAGCACGCACACCGCTGCACTACGACGTCCTTTTGTGGCTGACACGAACAAGTTGGTGATTACGCATTCGAGCACTCAATGCGCTGTCAACTGGGTCCCCGCGCCAACTTTGGCGGGCAAAATGTGGCTCCCAGAGGCAACGTTGGCAATTTTGAAGTCGACGGTCGTAATCACAGTTCAAAACACTATAGAACCACACATCTCCCTTCCCGAAACGTTGACCTTAGTTCGCGACATTCCCTTGTCAGAATCTTTCCCATACGGGGTGGGATGCTATGCGAATCACAGCGTTCGTGGCACATCAGGAACCCCTGTCGAGGAATTTCTCTGATTACGGGCAAAATTTTGCCTTTGTCGTACCGTCATGCGCATACCCTACTTACAATTAGTTTAAAAAAACTATAGGCAATGCAAAGTTGAGTAATTCAGTTGCAGGACGCGCTACTCGCTACACTCACAATGCCTTCTGCGCCATCAGTTCATTTCGGGTAGATCACAGAGCACTGGCTCTGACTCACTGTGCCGACAGCCGGTATAGCAGGCCTGGCACCTTCCGTGCGGCCGTTAACCGGCCCGAAACGGCCCTGAAACCTTCTTCAGTAACCGCTTCGAACAATGGAATACGCAAATCAAACACATGGTGAGCTGAAGGTTAAGAAATATTGAGTAAACTAGAAATGATGATAGGCACACAGTGGATTCCCTCAAACTCTTACAAGCAACTGACAAGGAGAGGAGAGGTGGAATAGGTGAGGCGGACCTAATGGCCTGACAATGAGAGAATCCCATAGTACTGCGTCGTTTAGATCAAGCACGTACAATGTGGAGATAGCAAATAGTGCAACATTGAAAATACAAGTACACTGGCATTACCCGAGTTGATCATTGAAAAACTAGCAAAATTTTGATTGCTGATCGAAACGTTCAAATTGTAGGTCAACAAAGAGAAGTCGACGCGTCGTGTGTCGACCTCCCGGACGGCTCTCAAAGCAACGGGGATTCGATTCTTCTCATTGAAAAGGATACAAAGTATTGCACGACGTCATCGTCAAAAGTGATATAAACATCGTGTTTGTACAATGGTTGCACTTGCAAGCTGCTCTGTATTCATTTTGCTTCTGTGCCGATCTACCGTATCTCATTTGCATACGATTACAAAAGCTTCTCTTATATATTCTTACGAGAATAAAGGAATTTTCAAATTTGGGAACTGCGCAAGTTGCAATCTTTCAACATACTGCTTTTGCTGACAATAAGTACCATTTGCTGTTGTGGAGTACAACTGTTTGCTCTTTCCAAGAACCATTTTGCACTTAGATGAACATATGATCAGGCAGATCTGATAACTGAAAGAAGTGAGAATGTTTAGCGTAACACCTTGCTTCCGACGATCTACCGTACCTCATTTGCACACGAGTACACCGGATGCTCTCTCAAGAACAAAGGAATATACAAATCGAAGATCGTCCTGCTTCATGATGATGTACTCTTGCTTCCAACACCACATCATGTTAAGAAAGACCACCTTTCGCGGTCTCAAATTGACATAATCCTTTGTTCCTGCAAGAAAGGCTTCCGTTGTCGTATGGAAATGAGGTATTAGCATATAATGAAAGTGTTAGTAAAAAACTGCTCCAATGGATTAATTAAAAAATCAAATGCAAAAAAATAACAACAAACAGTTGAAGTGCTAACAATAAGCTTTATATTGATTATGATGCAATTATCATGCATGCTCGTGGCAGTATCCACGCGGCAGCGCGCTGACAATAAGCGTTCACACTTTGATTCTGTCTGTTCGGCGAGTTTGTTCGCGGTGTTTGTTTGTTTCGGTGTTTCCGGGTGCTTCCCCGGAACTCCGCGTTGAACCGTAGCGATGCCGTTGGTTAATAACATCTGTAATACAGGTAAGTTCCAGTTCTTTAAAAAGTTTATTGTTTTTTGTGAACATTTTGGATTAATAAGTTTTTGGGTTTTTATATTGAATTTTTGGTTTTTAGATGTTTTGGGGCTTCAAAACATACAAAGCGGGGAACTATTACATAAGTTGCGCACACCCATAGCGTTAGTCTGATTATCACTATGACTTACAAGGGAATGTCGCGAACTAAGGTCAACGTTTCGGGAAGGGAGATGTGCGGTTATACAGTGTTTTGAACGGTGATTACGACCGTCTACTTCAAAATTGCCAACGTTGCCTCTGGGAGCCACATTTTGCCGCCAAAGTGGGCGCGGGCATACTATTGACAGCGCATTCAATGCTCGATTGCGTAATCACTATCTTATTGTTACTAGCCGTTGTAGGACATCGTGGTGTAGCGGTGTGCATGATAACTTTTGAACCAGGAGGTTGGGGGTTCGAATTTTTTTGTACACAATTACTTTTTGCAGATGCTGAATATGATAAGTTTAACTTTGGCATAAACTTAAATATGCAGTATGTGCAGCATCTGCAAAAAATGTAACATCTGCAAGAATGTAATGGTATACAAAAGAATTCGAACCCCATATCTCCTGCCCGTATACGTAGCACGTACACACTACACCACAATGTCCTTGGCTTGTGGCAACAATAAGATAGTGCTTACGCAACCGAGCAGTGAATGCGCTGCCAACTGGGTGCCCGCGCCAACTTTGGCAGCCAAAATGTGGCTCGCAGAGGCAACGTTGGCAATTTTGAAGTCGACGATCGTAATCACCGTTCAAAACACTGTATAACCGCACATCTCCCTTCCCGAAACGTTGACCTTAGTTCCCTTGTTAGTCTTATTTACGATACATTTACACATTAGCATTCCTAGGCATGGTATTGTTGAACTATTTATGAACTATTTAGCACAAAATTAACTACCCCACGCACGCGACGCATGAACGCGCGTTGCGGTGTGCGCAACTCATGCAATAGTTCCCAAAGCGGCAAGGCATTCCAAAACTCTTTTGACTTTCAGCTTCCGATAAACAGTCACTAACGATTAATGTCAACTTCGGACGAAAGATGAAGAAACTCCGAAGAGTCAACCCTTTGACCGCTTCCCGGACGGTTTTGCAAAATAGTGAGTTCTTTTTCTTCAGTGGTAATTAATAGTACACTTTTTTTTAAATGCATTTTAACGATAGAAGTTTGTGGTGCCACGGTAGACCACTTTTCACACCTTGTTGAGCTTGTTGAGATAGCGTAACTTCCATCGTTCTCGATTTGCCTATTCCTTTGTTATGTAAAACGATGCCTTTCTTGTCGTATGCAAATTACGTACTGTAGACCAGCACAAGCTGTTGTGTTTAATTTATGGTGGCTTACAAAACTACCAATATATTTTTTTTTACATGGATTCTTCAAACGCACACACAACCAATTGATAATCGGCAATTTTGCTTATATTTTTATTTTGTTATTTTTGTGCTGGTTTCTTAGTAACAGCGTTGTTCAGATCCAGAATCAACATCATTTCCGACTAATGGAAAGAGGGTGATTTTGCCTCCGTCCCCGGACTCTACGGAGGCGCCAAAGCGAAGAACGCCACCGTCTCCTATTCGATTCTCGGATGGTTCGTTTACATTCAACGTTTCCAATTCGTAGCCATTTTTGGGGATTTTGTCGAGAGTTCAACATGAATAGGGTTTTGTAGCCAATGTAAAAGAATTTGGACGCCCCTATGAACGTCGGCTCATAGGTACACCTCCCCATTTTTGAACTACTTTTGTTACCTTTTTTTGTTCTATGCGTTAGCGACATGCGATTTCCAGATGGTTCGAAGCTGCCGACTTCGTCTGGACCAACGCGAAGGAAAAGACCACCGTCGCCAATCGTATTCTCGAATGACACAGGTTCACATCATGCGGAGGCAGTGTTACTTCCACCGTTCTAAAATTTGCACATCCGGAACTGTTGCATGAGTTGCGCACACTCATACTGCTAGTCTGAATCTCACCAATTGTAGGACTTGTTATTGGTTACATACGCATTAGCTTTCATTGGTATGGTATTGCTCGACTAGTTATGCATTATTTAGCACAAAATGGACTACCACTAGCACGCTACGTATGGGCACGCGTCGCGTTGTGCGCAACTCATGCAATAGTTCCGCACATCCCTTTGTTTTAGAGTGCGGAATGTTTGGTTTCGTGTGCAAATTAGGTTTTATTAACCGCCGGAAGCAACATGCTGTGAGGTTGCGAGCTACGTGTTTACGATTACAATGATCTCTGCTTTTTGGTTTATAAAATTTGTGATGTTCAGGCAAGAGAAAGCCGTCTCCTATCAGATACATGAGCAACAATGGTCGGTTATTTTTTGCCAGATGCTCAGCTGGCAACATTGAATAGTCTAGTTGTTCTAGTGAAATAGTCTAACATTGAATAGTATAGTATTGAACTGTTTCCAGTATTTTGGATGAACCCCATTGTAAAAATGGGCAAATTTTCATACGCCATTACCTTATTTACCCATTCTCATCATACGTCTGAAAATTGGTAAGTTAATGGCATATGAAAACTTGACCATTTTCCGAATAGGGTCCATCCGAAATACCAGAGGTGAATAGAATGGTGCCAAAATGGTATTAGTAGGCAGAAGGCGTCGTTTAGCCAATAATCATAATTCATCATGTACGAAAAATGTAAATTTCAGTTACTTCAAGCGTGAAAATCCCTAAAGAATGCGACGAAATCACGACTACAAGAGCGTCGTCGAGAACCGGTAGCAACTTCGAAGGAGGTAACTTGATCGGTATTGCTATTCTAACTAAGGAGTAATTCTTAGCTTCTTTGATCAGATGCATGCATTTGTTATGCTTACAAAAATTTCGCTAATTGTAAGTGTTGCTAACTTTAGACTGTCCGAGGAGTAACGTTTCTTCGAACACTTGCAAGGAGTCCGATAGAAAGACACCGATTGGCTACCCTGATGCTGGTGAGCTCGACATATTACTATTGTAAAGCTCTCCCGAATCAAGTGATTGTCTGCGGGGCAGGACTGCGAATTCCGGGACACTGTAGCCGTTTGTTCTATCACCTGCCCCGTATACTCGTACCAGCTGTGATAACTTTGTGTATCTCATTGTACTTTGGGAAAAGAAACGAAAAGAAAGTAATTTGATAGGGAAAAGGAAAAGATAGGATGCACATGCATGACATGCGGCATTGTTGAAAGGTGGTACTGGTGACAGCTTTTGTGCGTAGCTGTCTATTTCCAAGCTCTTAATGCGTTACGGTGCCACTAAGAAAGCACACCTCCGATATGAGTACTGTTACCGTAACACTGGAAGCATCCCGCTTGTGAATCTATTTTCAATATGTACCCCGTTTTTAGTTACTTACGCTAGAAAATCATTCCGTTTTCGAAACATACAAAATGTGACACGTCGATATATGAATCCAGCTTTTCAGACTCCACAATCAAATTTTTCTCGAAGCGATGCTCTACGATGGAAGGCGACGCCGGTTCTTCGAAGAAGCCGAAAATCGAGGCAGACGAGAAAATGCTCGAAGTGGACAGGAATGACCTCGGAATGGATAGGAGCGACGAATTTGTTCCTCCAGTTTCTCCATACGATGGCCAGATCGTCGTCCTGCCTTCTCGCTTCGCTGGCTCATTGTCGGAGATCAGTGTATTCGCGAAGAATAAACCAGGTATTTGAGTTTCGAAGTGGAAAACAATTTGCCTTTATTTATTGCGCATGTTTATGTTACAGAACTGCCAATGTTGTGAGTCTACTAGCATTTAAAAATCTAATGTAATTTTCGTGGGTTTTGCCAGTACCAGACAGATGACATGGAGCGCCATGCATTTTCCTGTTAGGTGACTTGGGTAGGTGGTTTGGATCATTCATGGAACTATTCTATGAATTGCACATACCGTGACGCGTGTGTGGGGTATTCATAGCTATGTTTCCGTTTTAACCGATTTGTCCCAGAGGAGGGGTAAAGTATAGATTTACGTTTGTAAAGGAGGGGTAAAACACGCAAAAATGTACGAAATACTCAAATAGGAGGGGCTAAATAACCTTTTGGTGCTCAAAAGGTGGGGTAAAAGTGGGCGCCGGCTCCGTGGAAGCGGTGGTATGGGGGTATTTCTTCAGACTAACAATAAGGCTATGAGTGTGCGCTACTCATGCCATAGTTTCTTGTTCGTATAATGGAATTGTGAAACTGTTGTGTTTTTACAGATCCGTCTTGGC